>JBBPTO010000076.1:0-60248 GCA_038094155.1 Pulveroboletus cf. aberrans | reverse complement strand
TTAGTACACCATAGATACAAACATTCATGTAGTATATAAAGGCTTGAATAAAATCTACCAAAGGACAGTCTTGTCCTCTTGGTGCTTCCTCAGTATCAAAGTCGTCGACTCACTCTTTCCCTTCCTCTCTCATTGTCTGTAGAGCGACCTAGAGCCTTTACTGGTTCTGAGTTGTTTCAATTCCCATGAGATGAACAAGATCAAAAATTTGGCATTTGAGCATGGTGTTATTGTCTGTGTGCTTTCTTTCAAGATGACTTACAAAATGCAACCATTGGACATGGGGGTTTTCGGTCCACTCCAACATGCATGGACCAAGCACTGTGACAAGAGCATTGTGCAGGGTACTGGAATCAATCATTATAACTTCATTGAAGAATACATGTCAATTCATGATGTTATTACACCAGAACTTGTCCAGAAATTGTTCAAGAAGACTGATCTCTATCCTCTCAATCCTTCAGTTGTTATGGACAAAGATTTTACCCCCAGTCTTACATCCAAGTTCCATACAGCCCATGTTTCATTCTTGTATCCTCAGAAGGTTTTATCATTTCCTAAGTCCTTGAACCCTAGTATCTCCACACCCAATCCTTTTGCAGAGCCTCATCCCAGTCAAGATTCCAATCGAATGAATATTGATGGCAATGAAACCCCTCAGAGCCTAGCCCAGCAACCATTTTTCCCAATTTAACATCTTCAGTATTATGCACTCCAAGTCCTGCTATCCTGACATCAAACCAGGTAATGCAGCTGGAGAAAGAGAAACTGTACCATGAGTTGCAACATGCATACCAGGAAAATTTTGCTTTATTTGAGTTGCATCAGAAGCTTAGAGAAAAACCTGATGCTGCCAATGCCCACTGCATGCTAGTGAAACAGGCACTGTCAGAGGTCTGTCTGAAACTTGACAATATGAAAAAGAAGACCCAACCATGACAATCCATCAAAGCTCAAGGAAGATTTCTGACATTGCCACAACTAAAGGAGGGTTTCAAGAAGGCTGAGGCTAAGTGGTAAGACAAGGAAAGTGCAGAGGCTGAAAGCAAGCAAGGAAAAAAAGCCAATGAAGAAGCACAACAATCACAGATTGGAGAAAAGAAATTTGACTCACTTTCAACATTATGCTGCAAGAACAACTATGTCACACTTGTTGGCACTCTCAGTATCTCACAAGAGGGAACCATCAAAGAGTTGAAACTTCACATCAAGAACTATCTTGCAGATCCTTCACATGCTGATATTGCCCAAAACCCTTGATTTTCAGTGCTTTTCCAAGTGGCAGGCAAGTTGCACATGCAGAATCCATCTCATAACTTTTCTCAGTTACATAGATGTGCTGCTACCCTCTCTTAAGTCACAGTCCAGTCATGATTACCCACCCACACCACATTCTCATGCCATACCACATATACAACACAATTTATATGATCATTTCTCACCACATGACACATATGGCACATACAACCACTTTCTGCACCACTTACATTGTATCTGAGACACTGACATTGACCTATCCCAAGTTTCATCTGTCAAAACATAACTTTAGTACAACTCCAGTACAACTGCAAGGATACTCTGCCCTTTTCTCATGTGTCCTCCACTTCATTCACTCCGGAGTTGCATTTATCCATTTCGAGAATGTCTCATCGCACTGTATTATTTTTTTTTAACATTGTACAACTTCTGAAAGTTGTATGACTTATTTCTTTTCTTTTGAACCATTCCTTTCTCATCTCAAGCTATCCCAAATACATGTCACTTATCCTTGCTTAACTCCGGACAGGAGTTTTCTGGAGTTAGACATGCACATATCATTTCACTACTTAATCCCATTGTTTCCTTCAACTCACCTCAGTTGTGATTGCTCTCTTGGATATCTGTCTGAGGTGAGATTCCTTCTATCCATTTACCTATAGTTTACTGATAGCTAGTAGTACTGGGTACCTTTGCACACTCTATAGCCCACTCCATAGAATTTGACAGGTTATGAGCCCCGCTGGCACACACTAGCAAACTCACCATCAACACACAACTCTGTTCTCACTCACAGAACACTGTCAACTGCCCTGATGCATCTGGGCCCATCTCCAATGTTTGTGTCCAACTCCAGAAACATTGCCACCTGTTTCCTGCTCACAGATCCTGCAAACTTCCAATTATGGAAGCTCTGCATCACCTCCAAGCTTTGGTATGAGAAGGTCGTCAAAATAACCCTTGGGACTGATGTACATATGTCCCACTGCATTCCCTCCTCCAGCCTTCAGCACCAGCTCTGCTACTCTGGGCATCTCTGAAATCATCTTCTCTGCTGAAGATGTCTGAGAATGGACAGGATGCGACAAAAAAGTGCAAGGTATTATTCAAGATCACATCGGTAATGCACTCCTGATCAAGACTGCTCACCACACCATGGCCAAGGCACTCTTCAACCACCTTGTCATGCTCCACAAAACCTCCAACCTCACCTTTGCCTTTTACTCATTCTGACAACTTCTTTCCTCTGAATGGGATGGAAAGTTCAATGTCTCTGACCACATTGCCTCCCTCCAGACACTTAAGTCCCACCTCAGCATGATGAGAGTGAGAATAGACAACAAAATGCTCACCTTTGTCTTGCTGAACTCACTCTCACACACTCCAAAGTGGAACACCTTCACCTCCTCTGTCATCAACACCATGAAGGGAAAAAAAAACTGACTTTTGATGCCATCAAGCCCCACATCCTCTCTGAGGAGGCTTGACTCCAACTCCAACTCCACTCCACTGACTCCACTCACATTGCCAAAATGGAACAGAAGAGGAAGTCAAAAGGAAAGTGGTGTAAGTACCACAAAATAAATAGTCACAACATGATGGAGTGTAGACAATGGGAATGCTGAATGGCGGAGCTAAAAGAAAAATATGGGGAAAAGGCAAAAAAAGCAGAAGAGACACCATAGCCCAGAGATTGGAAACAGACAAGTTTAGATAGCAAACATGTAGACCACATCTTATGCAAACATATTCAAGCCTATGCCACATCCAAGGAGCAAATGACAGAAACTTTGATCATCATAGACTTCAGAGCTACCTCACACATGGTTCCATCTCGAAAGTAGTTCCATACCTGTTCTGCACTCACCCCTCCATGAAAAATCAAGTTCAGGGACAATTCTGCAATAAATGCCATCGGAATTGGAATGGTAATTCTCTGGAGCCATGTAAAAGGCCAACCCTATGAAACGACACTTAGTGATGTCCTACACATTCTGGAGTTCACACTTTCTCTCATCTCCATATCAAAGTTGGGATAACTACAGTTTTTCCAGTGAACTCCACCTCCTGCTTCATACAAAGAAATCTGATCCTATGCTGACAGCTTGTACCATGTGGATACAACTCTGAGATTCACTCTGGAACTGAGCCTTGTCACTGTTGACATAAAGCTCCTCCACCATCACCTAGGCCACATTGCAATCCCCTGCATACAAAGCATGGTCCAATGGGGGCAACTCCAAGCTATCAATGGAACCTCCAGAGCACTGGAGTTTTGCATGTCACACATTATAGGCAAGATGAAGAAATTACCCTTCAAACCTTAAACCAAGCTGCATGCCACAAAACCCCTAGAAATCATTCACTCTGATGTGAGAGGACCAATATCCCCACCTTTCCAGGAAGGCCATCAATACTGGCTTCTCATTGTTGATAATGTCTCCCAGTTCCCTTGAATATACTTCCTAAAATGGAAGAGTGACATCTGAAGCATCTATGAGCAATGAAAGTCCAACATAAAGGTTTTATTCCACATGGAGATAGGCTTGAAGCATTCCTTCGAACCACATGTCCCTTTTTTCAGGAGTGACAGGGTCAGCAAATACACAAACATGAAATTTAAGAATGCACTCTGAAACAATGGGATACTCCTCAAAACCTCCACTACATACACTCCAAAACAAAATGGCCTAGCTGAGTGAACAAACCGAATGCTCTCTCTTCTCACAAACTCCATGCTGGAAGACTCCAAACTCTCAAAATCCTTCTGGACTGAAGCTATGTCCACCACTGCATACATCACAGCTCGGAGCCCAGCCTCTGCACATGGAGGTGACACCCCTTTCACAAACTATTCAACTGGAGCACCAACCCCTCTGTGTTTTGACCTTTTGGATGTCTTGCCTATGCCCTCATTCTGAAAGAGCAACAGAAAGGAAAGTTCAGGCTGTGTGGATGAAAATGTGTCCTCCTCAGATACACCCATGGACAACAGGCCTACACTGTTGGACCTGGAATGGAGAACCATCATCTTCAGCTAACACATTACATTCAATAAGTCCTGAACCATCTCAGACTCAGAGGCTGCCCCTTGGAAATGTGTGTCTGAGGGTCAGTAGAAGAGCCTCACCTCTGCAACTCCTACTCATTGCTTCAAGACAGACTCCAAACCTGATGAGGACTTCAATGACATACCACCTCTGAAAGCAGTGGGAGCACCTCCCCCACCAAAGATAACAGTCACTGATCTAATGGAGCAACTCAGCCAGCTCCACCTAAAACCTGCAACTTCTAGCCTCTCACAGCATTCAACTCTGATATCTTCACCTGCAAAAATCATTGCCAGAGTTCACAGAAGTAACCATGTATGCCAACCAGTAAACAAAAACCATGACTACCTATGAACACTGGAAGAAGAAACACTGTAAAAACAAGTGACAGAACAAATAAAAAATGATGTATCTACTGTATACCTAAATGGAGAACTGGACAAGGAACTTTGGTGAATATTGGTAGGGAAAAGCTTGCAAGGGCAGCCTTCCACAGATTTGGGAAGGGTAGAATGACTCTTGGGGTGATGTTTGGATATAGCAGAAGGGTTGACACCAGTTTTCTTGGCAATTGCTTCACCAGATTGGCCAGCATCAAGCAGAGAAAGGATAGAATTTTGTTGAGTAAGAGAGAGAGATCTGACCATGATGGTGGTTGAAAACTAAGAGGTGTGTGAACTTTGTCAAACTCAGACATACTATTGCCATGTATGTCTTTGCTTGTAAAAGCAAATACAGCCAATTATTCTACTACATAATCATGATTCTGGTTATCAATTCAAAAGCTTAAAAACCCTTTCCATGACATCACTCTTTTAAAATGGCCATATCTCCGCATCATGAGAATTCTATCACATTACCCAGAGACCAATCTAATAGCCAGGAGTATGCTCCATTTATAACTCCACCAATGCTAAGCGAAATTCCCACAGGGGTAGGTGGTGTGCATCGCACACTGCAAATAAGGCAAACATGGAAAGGGTTTTTGAGCTCACTGTAAGTCCTGCAGTTCTCTTTCTGTGGAGCTCCACTCTATGAATTCCCTCTGGGATGAACCAATTGTCCCTTCATTTTCTTTCTTTGTGTTGCTGACCTGCTAGTTTTCTATCTGAAGACATATAGCAGTCTAGATCATTCAACCTCTCTTCATCTGGAGCCCCCATGGAACCCTCAGGTGCATCCAAGGACCTCTGCTACAGCAAATCTTTGTTAATCTCCTTTGCAACTGACATCCAACAGCTCTGAAGCATTCCTACCTCAATCCAATCTGTGTCTGCCATGCATCATTTTGCATCCAACATATTTTGACAGCTCCAATCTGACCTTGTCTTACTTTGTTCCTCATATTTGACATCTCTCTTCCAATCCTGTCACTTTCAAATCTCATCTCACTTTATATCTCATGTTTATATTTCATCTGTGTGCCTCACAGAGGGTCAACTCATGACTAGCTGGCACCACCTTTGTCATTATCAATTTCCTATCTTGATTTGCATCACTTCATCTTTACTCATCCTTGTTCACAACTTCATATTTCAATCTGATCCACTTTTGACCCAGTCCAGTCTGTTTCAATTCGGGACTGGATCCACCATGTTCAATCTGTTTTGCCACCAGATGCCTATGTGGGGCACACCACAGGCATATCCATTTGATGGATGTTCTGTCACCTTATTACACTACCTTGATGACATTAATGATATCTGCACAGAGAAGGGTATCACTGACCAACAAAAGATCAAATCCGCATTTTACTACACATCTCTTGATGAAGCGGAACTCTGGGAGACACTCCCAGAGGCGACTTCTGCTACCCCAGATTGTCTTGCATTCATGGCAGCCATCATTTCATTGTACCTGGGATGTGAATCTGCTAGCCATTATTTCAAAGATGATCTGCTAACATTCATAGGTTCATCTCAGTCACAACCACTCCAAGGTCACGACAATCTCAGAGCATATCATTGTCAATTCCTCAAGATCTCATCTCATCTCATCACACTTGACCATCTCTTGGTACAGGAGTGAGACTATCTCTTTGAGAGTGGTCTTTCATCTGACTTTCATGTATCTGTTCACAACCAGTTGCTAGTGGTCTGGTCCAACATCCATCCGGATGATCCATATCTGATGGCAGACACCCTAGTAGCCACTACCTTCTGTTACAATCATCTGATATACATATGAACACCCTACATTGCTTCCATGCAGTACAATTACCCTAGAAACTCTACATGCAAACCTAGACTCTATGACACAAAAACTCTATGCATGACCCCACAAACCTACCATGCACAAGGTATGACATAATATGCATTCTAGACTGCCCTAGAGCATTCTATGTATTACCCATTACCCATACCCTTCACCACACCCTTAAACCTATTTATATATGATCTTCCATTCTTCCACAGCCTTGCACATCAGGCATGTACAAGGCTGTACCAAGCTTCCATAAGATTTCTAATATATTAGATACATGCACAGACATCATGGACATCTTATATTAGCACACCATAGATACAAACACACATGTAGTATATAAAGGCTTGAATAAAATCCACCAAAGGACAGTCTTGTCCTCTTGGTATTTCCTCAGCATCAAAGTCATTGACTCATTCTTCTCTTTCCTCTCTCATTGTCTATTGAGTGATCTAGAGCCTTTAGTGGTTCTGAGTTGTTTCACCTTCCTTCTTTTACATTGTCCTTCTCATTCTGAACCTGTGCCTACTCACTCATTACTTCTTTTCATTGAATCACCACAGGTACCTTCCACACTGGATCATGTAGATCTGGTTAATGCTTTATTTATCTCTCTTCCACCATCCATCCCATTCATTGTGCCAGATCTCATTGATCTGTTATGTGGTCTTGTAGAGCTGCTCTCATCATTCATCACTACCATCACTTCAAACCCTGTTGGTCTGGAGTGCACCTTGTTTGTACCACCTTCATCATCTCCATCATCTGCTGCACCAGATCGCATTGATTCAGTTTTTGTCTTATTCACTCCACCCTTGGCACCATCTCCCCCACTCTTTGCTTCTGTCACTATCACTCCCACCACCAATGCTATCTTGAACATTGATGTGTCCATCTTCACAGAGATGTCAGCATTTGAGATATCGATGCCTTCATTGCACACCGCCAAGTCTATCATCATTCCCCCACTCATACCATCTGTTGATCCAGTGCCCATTGCACCCATTAAAGCAGTGCATCCGGCCGCAATTTCATTGCCAGATCCATTCAATCTGCCTCTGCTATCCACCACTTTCCCCATTCATCTCTCCATACTTCCGCTACCTCATGCCTCTGTACTATTGTTCTTGGCCCTGGATGTTGTCGATGACATTCTGGATTCCCCTCCCCCATACTCAGTTCATCTGTCATCACATTTTCAGCATCCTCTATGGCTTAATGCCTAGGAGGTCATCATTAAAGTCCTCCATGGAAGGGAAGGGACCACAAAGCCCTTCCATTTTCTTTTCTAATTGTATTACACCACCATCCAATTTTTCAATCCACCCTCTGGACCCGGATCTGGATCCTCTCTACTGGATAGGTACCCATCCTGTTCTTTTCATAGAGTCTGTTCGTAAAACCGGTCATTCTGTAGGTATAGATGTAGAAAGTATTCTCAATGAAGAAGGTTCACTTTTCCATTCATTCAACATCATACCATCATCCATCAACAATCCACTACTCTTCATCAAGACTGCCTTACACCATACTGATCATCTGCCACTGTTATCCTTCAAAATCATATATTAGTTGTTTCACCCTGGTTTTCGATCCAGTGGTCTTTGATATCAAATAAAAACACCTCTCATCTCCTCTTTTGATACTAAAAACAAAAGTCCAACAGAAAAACAAATCATTATGATAGATTTCTCATCTGTCTCATCTCTACATACATTTCTTTCTTTCAATGCACACACTCATCAAGCACTTCTATTTCTATTCTGATCCAGTTTTTCAATCTGTTCTCATGCACTCAGACTCAGGTTCTATCGTTGAAGGTATAGAAGTGATAGTAGATCAAAGAAGGCAAGTCAAGTGGACCCTCACACCTTGGTTTTGATTTATCCAATTCTGTCAACGTGCTCTATTTTGGGTTCTATCCTCGAAGGTATAGAAGTGGAAGTTGATTGAAGAAGAAAAGTTGAGTGGACCCTTACATCTGGTTTCATTTTTTTTCATCCATTTCTATGATTCTACTCAGACCATACATTCTTAATTCGAACCAGGATCATTCAGATCTGGTTTCCACATCATCTGGCATCATCTCTTTCACAGACAGTTCATTCTTGCACCTCTATCTATCATCATCATCATTCGTGCTGTGCATTGTCATTTTGTTTCACTTCATCACCACTGGACGGTCCCTCATGGTCATTGAATCCTTCATTGCCCATCATTCATTATTAGTCTCTCTTGATGTGTTGTCAGTCCATCCCCTCCTGTCTTCTGACCAGCAACTCAATCATTATTTCATTTGTTTCACACCTGTCTTACCACCACTGCATCTGACTGGGGACAGTCAGTCTTTAAAGTCCTTTGCAGATGTAGGGAATGGCAGTTCCCTGTCCTCATATCTCACATATTCTGTATGATCCAGTTTTCATATCCAATCCAATCCATCCTTGTCCATCACCTGTTGATAAGTCAAGCCTTCATTTCACTACACTGGACACTTTCATTTGTACATCTGGTTGATCCAATGATCTGATTTTCAATCTGGTCACACTATTTAGAGTCTTGGGTGTGTCCAGACTATAAAAGTTGTGTTTTGCATGGAGCACAATATCATTGATCTATCTATCATCTATCTTCGGTCCATCTGGAGTTCAGTTAATCATCATCATCAGTGATCCAGCTGTGTCTGTGATTATCTCTTCATCCTTCTCTCCTGATCTGTGAAGAATCAAGTCCTGTGCTTGTCAGCCATGTCTGAAGCATTAGAAGCTCTTTCAGATCATCATCCATCACATCTCCTGTAAGTCCTGTGATTCTCTTCTGTGAAGCTCTACTCTATGAATTTCCCCTGGGATGAACCAATTGTCCCTTCATTTTCTTTCTTTGTGTTGCTGACCTGCTAGTTTCCTATCTGGCAACATATAGCGGTCTAGGTCATTCAACCTCTCTTCAGCATTGCAAAACAAATGCTCCTTTGCCCCATTCTCCAATTGAGATAAGGTTTGGCTTGAAGCCAAAAACCTCCATTGTTCTGTCACAAACCCAAAATTCACATCCAAACAGGAAGGACCCTTCATGATAACAAAGGTACTGTCCCTGATGACATATCAGCTCTGTCTTCCACAGGAATGGAAGATTCACCCTGTATTTCATGCTTTGCTTCTGTCTCCATATAGAGAAAATACTGTCCATGGCAAGAACTTCCCAAGACCTCCACTAGAACTTGTAGAGGGTGAGAAAGAGTATGAAATAGAGAAATTTTTGAAATACCATGGTGTGCCATCTTCATACACATTTCTGATCCATTGAAAGGAATATTCAGCTGAAGAAGACTGCTGGATCCCAGAATAGAACTTAAAACATTCACTGTCCACCTTAGATAGTTGTAAAACACATCATTCCTCTGTGTTTTCCTCTCAGAAAAAAACTGTCTCTCGAAACAAAAATTGCCTTCAAAAGTAAACAAAGTTGTGTCTTCATCTCCCACTACCATTTTTTCCACTCTTGTAGACTCTGTCTCATCTCCTTCCTTCATTTCTCCTAGTATGATAGAATCCTCCTCCACTGTAGCCACCCCTGGCTAGACCACCACCTCCTTCTCAGCTGGTGAGCCCATCCAAGTTATCTCTGGTGCCAATGTGCCCACTGTTATGGCTGACCTAAACAAGGGCAGGCATAGAACCTTTTGGGACTTCAGACTGAACTATGGACGAGAGGGTGACATGGCTTGATGATTGAAAGATGTCTACGAGAAGCCTACCTACTAGCGAGATTCAATGATGAAGGATGCTACTGAGTTAACAGTGGCCAAGGGTACTACCAAGTTAACAGTGGACAAGAAGTCTCCCTACTATTAAGGAGAGATGACAAGGACTTTCCACTTAAGGGTGGTTCACAGCGGTAATGAGCAAGAAGGTATTAAGGCTACCTTTGAGCCTGTATTGAGGAGTGGGAACACCAATGTATTCCAGGAGCAATGGTAGGAGTACAGATAAAGGAAAGATAAGACTAGATTGGGGTTTTACATGAGTAATGACATGGATTTATATATGTAAGGAAGTTCAGGGCAGGCATGAAATGTAAAGGAATATGATGGAAGGAATTGCTGACAGAGCAAGTGGGGTGGAATTGCATGAAATGCGATGGAAACAGACAGTGAGTCATGATATCATAGTCAGTGATGAAAAGAAATAAACATCCAAGTTGGGACTTATACCCATGTGTATGTAAGCAGTAAGTAAAAAGGAAAAGCATAGTCTGGGATAAATCATAACACCCACCTGGCATCATTCTCAGTTTGGGAACACCATCATCACTCCAGTCCCCACCTTTGTCACACCAGCAGTTGCTGCCATCCCTCCTCACCCAGTGATCTCTGTCACCATCCCAACATTTGCCCATAACCTCCAATGAGAGCTTCCCAGTGACAACTATCTCAGATCAATGACCAAGAGGTTGCTCAACTCCTGTCTTTTTACCACCATTAGTTCCCACCTCAACATCATCTTCCCATTGTATACCCTCTATTGAAGCTTCCTTCAGATCCAACACCTTTCCCTCATGGCCAAAGACCTCCTCATCCCCAGTATCACCAACTGGGTGGCCTCCCATACCAGCCAATGTCTTGGAGACATCCAGGAAGAATTGAAAGGACTTCTATTAATGACAAGGCACCAGTTGGAGATGAGAGAGTTTCTAGCTTATGTTGATCATTACCTCCAGGATCTGGCTGAGTCCAGACAACCTTGCACCCCTTCTGCATCATCAGAACCCTTAACCTCCATAGAGCTTGCTGCCATTGAACACACTGAAGCCAATTGAACTGGAAATAAAGGAGCTACCCCCCTTCATTCATCTCATGCTCACTACCACAAGACATGCCACTTCCGGACATGCCTAGATGCACTGCCCTTTTCATCAATGCCAACTGACCCCTCCCCCATCAAGCTCACTGCCATCATTACACAGCTCAAAAGGCTTACCATCTAGGCATTGTGGCATCAGTTGCACTCCTGGCACTCACCCCACTTGTGCCAGATGTGGTACTTTTCCACAATCTGTTCCAGTTCCCCCACCTAAATGTTCTGCTTCTTCCCATCATCTCCTGTCTGATGGAGATAAAGAATATACCTTGGAAGAAGGTATGGCTAACATGACCAGTTCTCCAGGAGGTGGGCATTACATTGATATTTGATCCTTAATTGTTGTCTTGGACATACTAAGGGGGTAATGTTATGATCAGGCCCTTTTTCTCTTATTGCTTACATATGCATGGATAATAATCCCAATCTGGACATTCTTTTCTTTTCATTGCTGACTTTGATACCATGACTCATCATCCATTTCCATCACATTCCATGCAATTCCATTTGCCCTGTCAGCAACTCCATCCTTACTTGCCCTGAACTCTCTCTGTACCTATATAAACCTCATTATCCTTACTCATATTTCCCAAGCTAGACCTCCCCTTCATGTACCTCAATAGACTGGGTCTTTGCTTCACTCCTTGTCCCTGCTCTTAGTCCCTCATTGGAAATCTTCTTTCTCTTTGAGACTTCATAGTGCTCTTGAGGCTATGCTGTTCTAAAGGGAACCTCTTGCCACCCAATTGACAGTAGATCATCAGGAAGTCTATCCTCTTTGACATTCAATCATTGAGGCAGAGCAAGCAGAAAGCCTTGTTCTTCTAGAACTCTTGTACCTTGTCCTTGTAGAGCAGATTGTCCCACTCTCCTTGTCCTTAGTACTCTAGACCCTCTTTAGGGGCTACATCTACCCTCTACCCAAGGTAGTCATAACACCATCCTTACCTACTGTCAGAATGCAAAACTCCTCCAGGGCTTCATCCAACGGAGGTCTGAGGGGTATTGGTCAACTCTGGGGTGAAAGGACACTAGAAGGGCTGGAGGTCCAACAGAGAAGGGACAGAATAACATGTGGAGGTGATGAAAGCAGAATGGAGTGGAGATGAGGGGTTATGGGGGTAAGGACTTGGTGCAGGACTTATGTGTCACACCCTTGCCTACTATCAGATCCTCATTTCAGAGATGAAAGGGACAAGTGAAGAGGATAAAGGAGTAAAGAGAAACTTTGTCAGGATTGGATGGAGTTAAAGGAGTGGGAACATCATTAAGTGACTTCAATATTCAAACTGAGGAGTACAGGAGGAGAATACAGGAGTTATATGCTAAGGGATCAGATCGGAGTCCAGAATGGAGAATGGAGGAAATCATATGTAAAGGTGCAATAGTGGTCAGAGGTCATAGGGTGCCAAGGGGTGATGTACATAGGATGGAGGAATGAAGAATGTAACACAGGGATATCCTAGGAATAATCATAGGGCTAGGAAATGGAACAAACATAAAAGGAAACAAGATCTGAACCAATCATGATAGGTCCGATGGGGGAGGAGGTTCTGATATCGGAGGTTCAATGAGGGGTAGGATAGAGTCCTTCAGAGATGACCAGAGATGAGGGAGTCAGAGTCAGAGGCAGCATGGGGATATCAAAGGGGTATTCAGAGGTGTGGATATCAGGGATAGGATGGAATATGACAACTAGCCTGAACTGTCTACACTTCTATATAAACCTCAATGTCTTGTACTTGTATATTTCAAGCTAGACCTTCCCTTTATGTACCTCAATACACTGGATCTTTGCTCCACTCCTAGGCCCAGCTCTTAGTTCCTCATCAAGAACCTCTTGCTCTTTGAGACTTCATAGCACTCTTGAGGGTATGCTGTTCTAAGGAAACCTCTTGTTCACCTAGAGATGTTAGATCTTTGGGAAGTCTTCTCTTTGATATTTAATCATTGATATAGGACAAGCATAAATCCTTGTTCTTCCAGAATTCCTGTACCTCATTCTTATAGAAGCAGCTTGCCCCACTCTCCTTTGTCCTCCATACCCTAGACCCTCTTTAGGGGCTATGCCTATTCTCTACCCAAGGTAGTCATAACAAAAGGTCTAGCTTCCCTGTTGGCTACCACCTGGTAAGCCACCATTACTCCCAGGCCCCCCATTGATACTCATTGGTGCTTCCAACCCAATGATCCCTCTGACTCTGAGTCACTTTCTCACAACTGGACCCTCTCTGATTAGGACAACTTCCTATTCACTGAGGAGGATACAGAAGTCACTCTCAACCTAGCTCATTATTTCTTCCACTCTGCATCCATTCCTCAGGTGCTGACTCCCCTGTCACCGACACCCCAGCCACAGTCCAGAAGAATTTTCTTCCCTAGCAACCCTCTAGATCCACCCAAACCCTAGGAAGTCATAGAAGCATATGAAAGAATGTTTTCTTCTAAGCCCACAGAGCTCAAGCTCAACCTCCCTGCCCCCTTTGATGGCAATACTGCCAACTCCAAAGACTGGTTGGACATCATCTTAACCTACCTCCTAGTTAATGCTGATGTTTACTGCACTGATGACAAGAAGGTTGCCTTTGCTCTCTCATTCATGATCCTCAGGTCAGCCCAAGTTTGGGCCAAGACCTTCTGAGGGAAGGCAGTCACCAAGGAGACTTTTGAAAAGTGGACTGACTTCACTGAGAAGTTTAGAAAGTCTTTTATTTGGGAAGACGAAGTGGCTGATGCCATTGCATGGCTCTCTTCTGCCCCCATGACCAAGAATAAGAAAGGACAGTGGACCCCTTCCATCATAGATTTCAATGCTAAGTTCCTGTCTCACACTGTGAGACTCTCAGCTACTGACACCATTCTAATTTCCTTTTACCAGTTAGCTATCACTCCTCCCTTCAGCTCCCAGATTCTCCATATGGAGAATGTCCCTGATAAGATCAACAACTGGTACAAACATGCCGTTTCCTTTCAGAAACAACGGAAAAGGATAAACATAGTCATCAAAGCACAAAAGGAAAAGACCACCCCTTTGTACACCTATGCTACCTCCATGCACTCTAAACCCACCTGATATCCCAACACCATAGATGTTGATACCATATCCATCCCTCACCTCCAAAAGCTAACTCCTGAAGAAGGGGAGCACTGCCATAAAATGAACCTCTGCTTCGAAAGCATTCAACTGCAATGCCACCTTCAAGAACACCCCCAGACCTTCTATCAAGAAGATGATGATGAAGGATCCTGAGGATCTCCCCATGTTAAAAGAATGTGAGAAAGATGACAAAGAAGTGGTTGGAAGGACAACCCAATTTTATTTCCAGAATTTTTAGAATGGAGGCCAGCCTCAATATCTGCCACCTCCTACCCTGTATGTGTACCTGTAACTGTATCTCATATGATGAAATCTATGCAGATCCCTGTCAAACTCATCATACTGTCACACACACTCAAAACTGTCGAGTCTTGTGCCCTGATCAATAGTGGCACAGACATTAACTGCATTAACTGGGGGTTCATTAGGAAGAACAAACTTCCCACATTTCGACTTGAGAAACTGTTTCAAGTCTGCAACCTTGACATGTCATCCAACAAGAAAGGCAAAGTGTCATTTTCCACAACACTCTTTGTCAACATCAAAGGGATCACTAAGAAGGTCCTCTTTTACATCATGAACTGCAGACAACAGAATGTCATCCTAGGATTGCCTTGGCTGAAGGTGGTCAACCCTCTCATCGACTGGTCTATACAGACCTCCACCATCTCCGAATTCCTTGATGAGTTGAAAGACTTATACCAAATCCATGTTGCTGACCTCAAATGGCATGACAAGTTTTATCCTGCTCCTGCTCCTCAAGAAACCATGGTTCATCGAGTCTATGACAAAAGACTCTTTGACTACCTCCAGAAAGATGAAGAATCTGAGCTTATCAATGTTGCAAAGAGGTGCACAGACCTTCACCAAGTTGCCCACTTCGGGACTCATTTCACCCCTTGCAGTAGCCTCTGACACCAGAAATTTGTCAATAAGGTTATCACCACCACCAAGCTTGTGGCTGTGGCTGAAAAAGCCAAGCTCAAAACCATGTTACCCCCTGAGTATGCCGAGTTTTTGAATGTCTTCATGAAGAAAGCATATGATCATGTTCCTCCATTGCACCTCTATGATCACCAGATCCATCTCAATGATTCTTGTTCCCAAAGTCAGGAAAGTCTACCCATTGTCCCCTGATGAAAGAAAAGCCACTGAGGACTTTATCCAAGGGAACCTTGATTGCAGAAAAATCCACCCCTTGAACTTCCCCCAAGCAGCACTCTTCCTCTTTGTTAAAAAGAAGGATGGCAAACTCCACCCTTGCCAAGATTATTGTTACCTGAATGAACACACTGTTTGGAATGCATACCCCCTTCCCCTCATCTCTGACCTTGTCAACAAGTTGAAAGATGGAAAGGTCTTCACTAAGTTTGATGTATGTTGGGGGTATAACAATGTCAGAATCAAGGATGGAAACCAATGGAAGGCTGCCTTCATCATGCTCAAAGGCCTGTTTGAACCACTCATCATGTTCTTCGGGCTCATGAACTTCCCTGCCATGTTCCAATGATTCATGAATGATTTATTCAGGGACATAATTACTGAAGGATGGCTTGTCATTTACATCAATGACCTCCTTATCTTCTTTCCAGACTCTGAACTCCATGAGGAGCGAACCAAGCATGTCCTATGAAGAATGCAAGAACTTGACCTGCAATTAAAGCTTGAAAAGTGCACCTTTGCCACCCCCAAGGTAGAATACCTCAGAATGATTGTCAAATCCAGACAGATTGCCATGGATCCAGTCAAGCTCGATGGGATCACTGCTTGGCTGACACCAATGAAAGTCAAGGATGTCTGCTCCTTCCTCAGATTTGCCAACTTCTACTGGCAATTCATCCACAATTACTCCTCAGTCGCCCATCCCCTAATAGATCTTATGAAGAAGAATCTAGCATGGGACTGGACCCCCACCTGCCAAAAGTCCTTCAATGAGTTGAAGGCACTCTTTCTATCAAAACCAGTTCTCCACCTCCCTGACACATCTCAACCCTTCACCATCATAACTGATGTGTCAAAGTTTGCCACTGGTGTGATTCTTCTCCAGACTGATGCCAATGGAGACTGGCACCCCCATTCCTATCTCTCACAATCATTCTCCCCTGCCAAGAGGAACTATAACATCTACAATCATGAACTTCTCACAATAATCTGAGCCCTGAAAGTCTGCAGACACTACCTCTCTGGCTCTCCCTTCCCCATTCAAATGTTTACAGATCACAAGAACCTGATATACTTCTGTCAACCCCAGAATCTGATTTGTTGACAAGCATGATGGCTTCTCGACCTAGCAGACTTCAATCTAAAAATGGTCCACATTCCAGGTTTCCAACTCTCCATCCACAATGCTCTCTCCTGCCACCCAGATCTCATCGTCGATGAAGAGGACAATGCAGGAATGAGCCTGCTCCCTGATTTCCTCTTTGTCAACCTCATAGACTCTTCTCTTGCAGGCAAACTTGCCTCTTCTTCATCCTCTGATCCCCTAGTCCTCCAGGCTCTCCAAGCCCTGCAAGGGGAAGTACCTCCCACTTTCCACTCTCATCTCTCTGATTGGTCATATACTGATGGAGTCCTTTTGTACAAGGGACACATCTATGTCCCACTCACAGATAACCTCCATCATGAGATGCTCAATTGTTGTCACAATCATCAAACTGCCAGACAACCTGGCTATCTGAAAATCTGACAGCTTGTCTCTGCCAAGTTTTGGTGGCCTGGACTGGTCAAATTCATACAGAAATATGTAGAAGGTTGTGCTGTTTGCCAACAGAACAAGGCAAATACCCACCCCATGGTTCCCCCACTGATGCCAATTAAATTCTCATGTATGTGTTCATTTCAGCAGATCTCATGCAATTTCATCATGGATCTCCCCTCTTTCTGGCTTTGATTCTTTGTTGATCATGGTCGACCACAGGCTTACTAAGGGGGTAATTCTTTGCCCCACTAATAAAACCATCACTGCTGAGGGCATTGCAACCCTCTTTTTCCACAAAGTCTTTCTCCATTTTGATCTTTATGACAAGATCATCTCCAACTGATGCCCACAGTTCACCTCCTCCTTTGCTAAAGAGCCAGGTTGTCTCTTGAACTATGATCTTTCCCTGTCTACCACCCAGTTGGATGGTGAGACCGAATGTTGAAGAGAGGTTGACCGACCTAAACTGCTATATGTCTCCAGATAGGAAACTAGCAGGTCAGTAATACAAAGAAAGAAAGTGAAGAAACAATTGGTTCATCCCAGGGGAATTGCAGGTGGAGAATCAAGGAAATGCAGCTGCAGGGCTTACAGGACTCCTTGGTAGTCGATCTAGAAGAGCTCCTAATGCTTCATACATGGCTGACGAGCACAGGACTTGATTCTTCTAGGATCCAGAGAGAAAGAGAAGAGAAGAGATCCAGATACAACTGGATTGATGAGGACTGAAGACTCAGACTTGAACTGAGTGATAGATGATTGATTAAATGTCCAGCACTGTGTGTGAAACACAACTTTTATAGTCTGGGCACATCCAAGACTCTAAATAAATATAAAGAAGGGAAAAGAAGGGAGCATCCAATGTGAATCTGGTAACCAGATCACAATACAGAGCATCCAGTACATAATGTTCAGTACACTATAAGTATGGTAGAAAACTATCTGGTAGATGGACCAGATTGAAAAGAAATGGATACAAGGAACTGGATATGTATGACTAGGGTGGACTGAAACTGGATTGGACATGGATAGACATGGATGTTTGATGACTCAACAATGACCTAGTGAAAGTCAAATGGACATAGAATGACTGGATACAGACATAAGGAGTGACAGCTCCTTACAATGTGTCAACCAGGAAGTTGAGACATATACTTATATCTTCTATGGTGCAAACCCTGGTTCCTGGTTGGATCAGATTACTCATGCCAAATTTGCACACAACCACTGTCCCCACTGTGTCACTGGCAAGTTGCCATTTTATCTCATGATGGGCTACAAACCTTGTGCCCTACCTGTTATTCTCCCAGACTCCTTGCTCCCACCATAGACCTTCACTTGAAATCCCTGTCTGCAATGAGGGACAAAGTCCTTGCAGCCCATGAACTCATACATCAAGCCATGGCATCACGAAACAAACACTCTTTTACCCTGTTCTCCAAAGGAGACAAGGTTTGGCTCAAAGCCAAAAACCTCCACATTCTGTCATGAACCTGAAGTTCACACCCAAACAGGAAGGACCCTTCACAATAATGAAGATACTGTCTCTGATCATGTATCAACTCTGTCTTCCACATGCATGGAAGATTCACCCTGTATTCCACCCTTCACTCCTTTTCCCTTATAGAGAAAACACTGTTCATGGCAAAAACTTCCCAAGAGCTCCACCAGAACTTGTAGAGGGTGAGAAAGGGTATGAAATAGAGAAAAGTTTAAAACACCACAGTGTGCCATCTTCATGCATGTTTCTGATCCATTGAAAGGGATATTCAATCAAAGAAGATCCCTGAATCCCTGAATGGAACTTGAAACATTCCCAGTCTGCCTAGATAGATAGAAAAAACTCCACCCCTCTGCTTTTCCTTCTCATGCTCTCTCAGAAAAAACCATTGCTCAAAACAAAAACTGTCTTCAGAAATAAACAAAGTCATGTCTTCATTTTCTGTCACTGTTTCCTCTACCCTCATAGATACCATCTCATCTCCTTCCTCTGTCTCTACCGGTACTTTAGAACCTTTTTCCACAGTAGCCACCCCTGGCTGGATCACCACTTCCTTCCCAGACAGCAAACCCATCCAAGTTATATCTGGCACAGATGTACCTGCTTGGTACCATTCCTAGTTCAGATATGCTGTCACTACTCCAGTTCCCACCCTCATTGTACCAGCTGTAGCAGCCATCCCTCCTTGCCCAGTGACCTCTGTTACCATTCTGCTGTTCGCCCACAACCTCCATCAAGAACTACCTGGCAACAACTATCTCAGATCAATGACTGAGAGGTTGGTTGACTCTCATCTCTCCACCACCATCAGCTCCCACCTCAACATCATTTCCCCATTGTATACCCTCTATTGAAGCTTTCTTCAGACCCAGTGTCTTTCCCTCATGGCCAAAGACCTTCTTACCCCAGATATGACAGACTGGGCTGTATTCCATATTGGCCCACAGCTTGGAGACATCCAGGAGAAACTGAAAGGACTTCTAATGACAATGCACCAGTTGGAGATGGGAGAATTTCTAGCTGATGTTGATTGTTACCTCAGGAACCTGGCCAAGTCCAGGCAAACTTGCATCCCTTTCACATCCTCAGAACCATTGACCCCTGCAGAGCTTGCCATCATTGAAGGTGCTGAAGCCCACTGGACTGCAAAGGAGCCACCCCCCTTCACTCATCTCACCCCTGTTACCATGAGACTTGCCACTTCTGCCCTGACTAGTCACAACTTCACTCCCAGACACACCTAGATGTGCTGCCCTTTTTGCCAGCACTGAAGAGAGGTTAAATGACCTAGAATGCTATACATCTCCAGATAGGAAACTAGCAGGTCAGTAACACAAAGAAAGAAAATGAAGGGATGATTGGTCCATCCCAGGGAGAATTTGTAGAGGAGATGGAAGAGAACCAAAGCCCTAAAGGTTCTATGCCTGCCCTCATTTAGGTCAGACATAATAGATGGTAGATAGATAGATGATATTGTGCTCCATGTGAAACACAACTTTTATAGTCTGGGCACACCCAAGACTCTAAATACATGTAAAGAGCATGACCACATTGAAAACTAGATTGATGGAACCAGATTGATCAGATGTACAAAAAAAAGTGTCTGGTGTAGTAAAATGAAGGTTTGACTTACCAATGGGTGATGGATGAGGATGGATCCGATTAAATATGAAAACCAGATCGTACAAGATATGCTGGATATGAGGACAGGGAACTACCATTCCCTACAGTGCCAACTGACCCCTCCCTCATTGAGCTCACTGCCATCATCACACAGCTCAAGAGGCTTACCATCTAGGCATCACAGCATCAGTCACACCCCCAGCACTCGTCCCACTTGTGCCAGATGTGGTACTTTCGGACAATCCATTCCAGTTTCCCCACCTAGATGTTCTGCTTTCCCCCATCATCTCCCATTTGATGATGATGATGAATATACTGTGGAAGGTATGGCCAACATGACCAGCTCCCCAGGAGGTGGGCATTACATTGATATTTAATCCTTCATCATTGTCTCAGACATACTAAGGGGGTAACATTTTGATCAGCCAAAGTGTGGGAGGGCCTCCAAGCAAACAGCTCATTCACTGGAGAAGGGGGAGTGGTTTGAATGATTTCTTTACCATTGGACAAGACAATATATTGATGACTGTGATGCCTTACCAATCCATCAGCCAGGCACTCAAGTATTTTGAATCAAGGATGAAGAATTCATGATTCTGACATTTAGCATTGACATGGCCTAAAAAATACTATATCATTGAAGACAGCACAACAATGGTTGTGCAAGCTCGATTTTCACTGGAAGTGGGAGAAACAGGGACAGTACATTGATTGCATGAATGTGAAGATGTAGTTGAATATTGTCAAATGACATTTCGCCCAGCCTGGACAAGCATTGAGTCTTGTTTGCAAACATGGAAAGCTGATGACCTTACTGTTTAGATTCTGTAAATCAAACACTAGGTCCTGTGCTCTGTTAATACAGGCAGACCATAGTGGTAATACACTATTCATGTTAATAAAGACATAGATCAAATCTTAAGCTTGACTAATGCATCAGTCAAACTTAATTAAAGTGTAAACTTACTTAAACTTCAGGATTGACCACACAATGATCTAGATGCAGTCTTTACAACTCAGCTGTGATGTCATTGGTTTGGAGCTTTTCTAGCTCCACAACTGCTGTGTTGGATTGACCCAGATTCAACTCCACCTATTTGAAATAAGTGGAGCAGCATGACTAATCCTATGATGTCATTCTGACATCATCAACCTTGTTCTAGCTACATCACATACAACTACATACACATTCCTGGATGTATTTAAAGGCAATAAGCACTGTGATGTAATTAATAACAAGATACAAGGTGAAGCTTCTAAGAAGTTCTACAAGGTTTAATCTATTAGTCTTGCCTAAACCAAACTTGGTCACAAGAACTTTTATCTCTATCTTGGTGAGCATCCTTGACTCACCTCTCTCTTCTCTGCCCTGTGCAACAGGAGTACCCTTGTACCTTTCTATTACTTACCCATGATGACTCCCTGCCATTCCTGCCTGGGCCCTCTGAGTCCTCTTTGTGTGTGGAACAAGGTCAGGTCTGATGCCTGAAGACTTGTATGGCAACTCAGGAGTAACCAGTACTGATGAGGGAATTGGCAATTTTGGGTGTAACAGAGGACCAGAGGGGCATGGGAACTTCCGGAATAGAAAGGAATTACTTAAAATTAGCCTTCAGAGGCTGTGAGAGCGCTGATGGAAGGCTGTGGAAAAACTTAAAATCTTGGAATTGGTTGCTACAGGCTATGTCAGTGCAGACAAATCAGGAAAATTGGGATTTGGAATGAAAATTTCAAGCTCTGCCCATCTGGGAGTATGTCCAAGAGTGCTCTTGAGGTCTCTCTTGAATTTCCTTGCAGTGGGCTCCAGTTGTAAAACTCCTAGGAACTCCAAAGTAGAACTTCTAAGCTAAAAAAGTGTGGAAGTGTAGTTTTTGACCTAAGGGGTTGCAAAGAGAGAAAGAAAAAGGATGAGTGTGAATAGGAATGGCTCACTGATGTCCTGAAAGAGCTGAAAAATATGAGTCTGACTCTTCCCCATTTAGTAGGGCTAAGGAATCAACTATGAAGTTGGCAGGACTTGAAGAGAAATGAAGGAAATTGAACTTCGAGACTTATGACTGATGGTAGATGGTGGTAATTGACTTGTAGAACTAAGTTCTATATACAAACTTTTAAATCTGTGTATTCCTGAGACTGTGAATCAAAAGGAAACATGAAGGAACAAATGTAGACACTAAATAAAGTAATATTCTGATAAGGAAACACAACTCTGACTCAAAGATGACTTGTTCAGGGCACAGGAACAAATGTCCAGTTCTCTAGAGGTCGGAGTTATGACTCAAGAAGACAGCCTGTGACTGTTGAGTCTGGAAGAAGTGGAGGAGGACTTCAGAGAAACTCAGAGAAGGTACAATTACTCAGAGAAAGTGGGAATGTCACTTTAGGCTCCCACAACAATTTTAATTTTCTATGCAAACAATCATAGAAAGGTTAGATGGGTGTTACATCTAACCTTGGTAAGGGCAGATGTAGAACCTTTAGAGCTTTGGACTTAACCATAGATGAAGGTGACAACACTTGACAAATGTAAGGCATCTGAGAGGGCCTTCCTACTAATGAGGTTCAGCAATGAGAGATGCTACCGAGTTAACAGTGGATGAGGAGTCTTTCTACTATTGAGGATAGATGACAAGAACTTCCCACTTAAGGGTGGTTGACAAGGAGACCTCTAGGTGAGGTCAATGATAGAGACTTCCCACTTAAGGGTGGTTCACAGTGATTGAGAGTAATAAGGTATCAAGGCTACCCTTGAGCCTGTATCATGAAATGGGAACACTGATGTATTTCAGAGGTGGTGGTACAATGAAGAGAAAGGTAAGACCACACTGGGGATTACATGAGCAATGATATGGGTTTATATACATAAGAAAGTTTAGGGTAGGCATAGAATGTAACAGAATGTGATGGAAAAAATCACTGACTAAACAAGTGGAATTGCATGGAATGCAATGAAGACAGATGTGGAACTATGGTATCATAATTAGTGATGAAAAGAAATAAACATCCTGGTTGGGACTTATACCCATGCATATGTAAGTGATAAGAAAGAAAAGTGTAGCATTTATAGTAAATTGTAACAATGAGAACACAAAGACAAAGATGTCATTCCTTAGCCCAAAGGGAAAGGCATATCTTTGATGGTCTCTGATTTGTCTCAACCAATTATGGATTTCCTTGATCACAAGATGGAGAGGAAAGTGCAAGGTTTCTTTTCAAGGTTGGAAAGGCCCATGATGGATATTTCTCAAGTAATGGAATTTTGAAGCAAACCAGGAATGCAATGGATGTCCTCCAGTGGGATTACCCAGATGAGGATCACATTTTTATTTTGAAAATGCAACAATTCATGTGAAATGTGCAGATGATGCAATGTCTGCTTGCTCAATGCCTAAGAATCCCCCACAAACATGGGGAGTCAAGGTTATACAGGTAGATGGTAATGGAAAGCCTATCTTTGGTTTGGGTGGCAAGCTGATGAAGACAAAGATTCTGATGGCTTCTGCACACTTCCATAACAGAGAGTCCCAGCCACTTTACTTTCCTGTCAGCCATCCAAAGGCAGGCTGATTCAAAGGAATGAAACAAATCCTTCAGGAACATGGCTATGACACAAAAGGCCTTCTTGCAGAGTGCGAAGGATTCAAGTGTGTGCCTGTTTAGAAGGACTGCTGCTGTCGATGAATTCTATCCAGTGAGTCAGATTTCTTGAACATTGAATCTTTGCTTGAGTCACATTGTCATCAATGTGGATTTTGGGTGATCTTTTTACCAAAATTTCACTGTGAGCTTAATTTCATCGAGATGTGTTGGAGGTATGCAAAATGCATCTATTGGCTATATCCTGCATCTTCAAAGAAAGCAGATCTTGAGCAGAATGTTGCTGCTACACTTGTGGGCATCCCACTCACCACAATGCAATAGTAAGTGTTCTCTCATCATGATTGTTGCAATGTTGGCTCACATTCCATACCATCTCCAAGCTTTGCCATGTGATCATGCTGATTCATTGATGCATACAGACAGGGCCTTAATGGTGCACAGGCTGCTTGGGCAGTGAAAAAAAATACTGTAGTCATTGTGTTCTCCCTGAGTCTCTTATGCCAGGTCTCAATTAGCTTTCGCATGATATTCGTTTATTCATCTCATCGGCTACATATACCAATAATACTCTCATATCCTAATCTCCAGCTGACTCTGAATTACCATGTCTGATTGTTCTCTGACATTCCCAGCATGCTGCAACAATTGTTTGGAAATCATGTGTCACAATTGGTCACACCAGGTGATGTTGGATGGTTTTGCAAGACGACCACCTTATGAGAAAAAAAGTAAAATGAACTCAAGATGATTTCCAAAATGAATCCAGTGTTATCTGCTTTGCATTTTGCATTGCATCATGTCGAAGAGTAGCCCAGAAAGAACAAATATGATAAAAAACTCGGGTGAAAACTCTATACCCACTTTTGAAAGATATCTGGACTCCAGCTTCTTGCACAACACAATCAGCTCACATGTTGCAATAGGTGGCTCATCATTTCCATCATCATCATCTGAATCCATCTCAACTGTGGCTCCACTCCAAATTGCCTCCTGCCATTGAACTTTGTCAACAAGTTCATCATCATCTTTGAAGTTGAGAGCCTTGCTGTTGATGTCTTCTCTCTCCTCCACAGGTTTGAGAATCTCATCAACAGATAATAGTGTGCCA
This sequence comes from Pulveroboletus cf. aberrans, assembly GCA_038094155.1. Lineage (NCBI taxonomy): Eukaryota > Fungi > Basidiomycota > Agaricomycetes > Boletales > Boletaceae > Pulveroboletus > Pulveroboletus cf. aberrans. The sequence continues at coordinate 35,250 of JBBPTO010000076.1, read as the reverse complement.
AAGATTTGATTTTTCTCCTTGATGAACTTTACTAACTTATTGAGCCCACACTTGAGAATTTCAAGCTGGGAAGGCTTGGGAATTGTTGTATGCATCAGAATTTTGAAAGCAAGGCCAGTACACTTGCATGCAGCTGCTGCAAGTTTGTCGATTGCTTCATATGCCTGCACTACATCTCTCTCTGCATCCATAACAGCTTTGAGGGCTGTGGCCCAGTCAGTGGCATGATAATGATCACTGAGGTGTTGCTCCAATGCCATCTCAGCTTGTGGCAGTGTCATTTCACTGGAATGAAGTTGCAAATGATGCCCCATGCAACAGGGTCAGCATGAGTAGTGTTGCCACACTTTGGCTTAACCCCTGCCAAATTTGACAAGCTGAGCTGAGTTTTGGTGGGGCAAAAGCTGAACTGTGGCAACACTAAGCATGAGTGGGGTGAGATGACAAGAGTGTGGCCAGCTGAGCCTTAGTGTGATTCCAACAGTGCTGGATAGTGGAGGGTGTGACTGGATTCCATGCATGATTCACCATGATCATTGCTTCACAAAGTGTGATTTTTCAGATGTCCTGGTGGCCATCCTCAGTTTTCCCGCTGAAACAACAAGGCTTCTTGGCATAGCCAATGAAATAGATTGGAAATTTGTCATTCCCATTACCATTCACAACAAATCTGAGTGTCAATCAAAATCTTTTCTTTTTCTTTCTGCTCATTTGTTTTGTTGCAAGTCCATGATCAGGTGGTGCCCTGGATTTAAATGTAAGTTTGATCAAACTCTTGAAAAGCAATTGCTCACATTATAAACAGGTTTTATCCATCAAAATTAATTTGATCCTTCAGAGAAAATGTGGACAGGATTCCTGATATACATTCCTGCTCCCATTTTACATCCTCCTGGTCTACAGACCCTACTTCACCATGTTGCCTATGTTTCTTGATGTTGTATGCTTTGCAAAATGGCACAATTCAACCATTGCCAGTGAGTGTTCAGCTTCTGAAACTTCCAGCTCCTCTTTCAGATTTCCATGCTTCCCATACAGCATGGCATCATTTACAATGTGTCCTCTTGCTTCCATGCTCAGAATCCATAACACAAGTGCTTCTTCAACATCTGGACAAGTTATGACATGAGGTTGCTTGCATGAGAGCAAGGCTTGTGTAAATCCCAGCACACCATCATGTTGGGTTTTCAAGAGATCAACAACTGTGACTGCTCTGGGTGCTCATCCACATAGGCAAAGACTGCCAGCCAGTCATACATGGTAAGGTTTTGCTGTCATGTGCTTGCTACCAGTTTTTCAGAAGTCTTGATTGTGGGTCCACAGTACAGCAGATCATCCTTTGGCTTTTGCTTGTATGCCAGAGGCTTTGAATGTGGCTGACACTTTGGAATGGGTGCCATGCAGTCTAAAAGTTGAAAAAAGTGGTAATTAAAATGTACTGTGGGCTCATAGTCATTACATGTTCTATTTTGCAATGTCTAATGCAGTTGGGACCCTTCAAGAATGAAAAATGAATATCTTCAAGTTATGCCATTTGGAGGTTTAATGTTCTCCACTATATCCACTTTGCTCCAGTGCAGACATGGTCAAGCCCCATCCCAACCCTTGCCTGCAGTGAATCTCATAGTGTATATTTTAGATATGGCCAAATATGTTATACAATAGGACAAATATTGTATATTTTCCTGCATTCCATGATGGAAGCCACCCCAGGTCCATACACTATAAAAAATATACACTATTACCATTTACATTATAAGAAAGTGTACTGTGTTCACCTTCTGCTCTTCATTACATTACCAAGGTTCTAGATCATAATCACATGATCATTGGTCATTTACACTCTCATATTGTTTTATCATTCACCATAGTGACAAGATACTTATGCCATATGATTGAGATATATACAGAGATAAACAGTCCTGTAAATTATTTAGGGAGAGTTTGCTTATGGTTGCACTTCAGTTAGAATCTCATCAAACACAGACAGTCAAATTGAGTTTCCTCCTTCTCTGTTGTACTCCAAGACCATCTATCTTGTGATACCTCATTTACCCTTGGTGAGTTCTTCCACCAAGGTCCATAAGCTTTCCTCTCCCTATCAGTTTCTTGACTGGTAGGACTGTCTGCTACCTCAGAGGATGAGACAAAGGGATCTTTGCATCTTTTTAACTGCTGCATGGATCAACCATTGCATAATATTCTCTGCAATGTGCATGTGGCTGAATTTCACATACAGGTAACAAATTACTGAATCCAAGTCCCAAGTTGCCTGAATATAAAAAATGGACTGCTGAACATTTTCAAGATATCACTGTTTTGCCCTTTCCATGGGATTTCCCCCCCAGACCCATGGCAACTTAGTGTCATCCACTTGCCAGGTAGCCTCTGCATCTGCTGGTATACCCTCTTTAGAAACTGTTTGTAGACTGGTGGCCTTTCTACATGAAGGCAAATGTATTGCAACACTCATCATCCAGCCAACCACCAAAAAATCAAAAGTCAGTTAGTGATAACCTGACAGTAAGCAGCCATCCAGTATCTCACCTTCTCCAGCTGCCACTGAGCCAGGCTTAGATGGTAAGGCCACCAACTCCAATGGTGACAAGGTAGGCCCTGAAAGTAAACTGAGTAAGCCTCACAACATATTGCACTTACATCTTTTCCCTGAATATGGGTATTATTCACCTTTCAATAACACTTGTGCTCACCTGTTTACTCATCTTTCAAGATTGATACTGTTACTATCCAGAAGATTGGTGGTCATCTCATACACTTCTTCCCCTGTGGTGCACAGAACTGCAAAAACTTTATTGGTGGTGTTTGTTGGTACTAGGATTCCAAGGACAAGTCATCTACAATCAATTTAAGGAGCCATGCAATTGCATGCTTTGGCAAAGAGGCCACAGATGGCACATTCAGTGGTAATCTGGTCAAGAAACCAGTGGCTCAATTCATGCCGCCCTTGCTCACCATGGCCAACAATTAATCAATCTGTCATACTGCATGTATAGCAATGATGAAGAGCAGTATGTACTTCTTGTTCAAATGGCAATACTATTGGATCTCTTATCTAAAGTAGTGCACAACTCATGCACTGGATTGTTGAAAGCAACTGGCCCATTAACATGATCAATGATTGATTCCTTTATGACCTGTTAACTGCAAGGCAGTCAAATCTAGAGTTCTGCATGGGTGTGGGTAACCCACATGGGTCCTGGGTATGGGTACTGGTGACTATGGATTTGGGTATTCACTCGACATACCCATACCCATACCCACACTCACCATGTGGGTTGACACTTAACTTAAGCCATATACATATGCAAGAGATAATATTATTTGAAAATTTGTTCCAGCTTTGGTGTTTCCTATCAAAGGTGAGTTATAAGCAATTTTGGCGTATCAAGTTCTGTTGCATATATGGGCAATATCATTATGAAAGCTGATCAGAACATCTGCTGTCAAGAAACCAGTGATCTTCCACTTGAAAATCTATGATTGTAGATATTTTTTGCATTGAGAAGGATGTGGTTGAACAATTCATTTCCATGTTCTTGTCTCCCACTATATAACATTCACCAAAAGTTGATTACTCTCCAAGGTTTACATTGTAATCCATTGAATCTCCTATGTCTGGGTCATAATGATTGTTTCTCAGGATATATCCAGGAGTATCCTGGTTTAGATGGTAATATCCATAGCCAAAAGAACCATGGGGTTTATGATGATCTGTATATCAGTGAGGTTGATCTTTCCACATTATATTTTCTGTTTGATCTGTTAATTCTCATCAAAATAGAATATGCTTCCTTTTTTTTTCTTTCTCCTGTTGTATGCTAGATGATCTATTCCTTCTCCTTCTTTCTGATTAGAAGGGTCTCTTCCTTCTGATATCTTCATGATAAAGTGAGTTAGAATGAGAGAGCACACTTTGAGATAAGAAAGAGCCTACTGGTGAGTATAGGCTCTTCTGGAAGTGAGTTCATAGATAGAGTGGATGACATAGTTGGTTGAATGGATGTTGGTGGTGCAGTATATGGAGAATCCCAGGTGCAAGAAGACCATGCTGAAGGAGTGATACATATACCACATAAATGTGGAAGAACTGAGGGCATCCTTCAGGAATGAGTATGACTCTGATATGAAGTGTCAGGAAAAATACTATGCTGGCTGAATAATCTAGGTGCCCCAGGCAGCACCAGACAAGAACAATTAATTTTCTGTTTTGAAGATACAGAAAGAAGAAGATAAGGGGAAGATAACAGCAACTACTCTCCCAAAAGATGAAATCAAGACTAAGAGCAGAACTTCACAAATGAAGGTTGTCACATGTAAATGCAGGCTTAATTTGGCAAAAACAAAAGGAGAAGAGGTGGCACATTCTAAAGTCTCAGGAAGGATTGTGATCTGCAATACAAACCCTGGACAAAGGAGGATTTACCCAAACTTGAAGATTGCAGGTAGAATCAAGAAACCAGACATGAGGGGCATTAGAGCACTCCTAGACAGTGGAGCACATGGGATATTTATTGACAGATATTGGGCCCAGAGAAATGAGATCAGAGGAAGGGAACTCAAGTACCCCTTCCCAGTATTCAATGCTAATGTAACCAACTCAACAGGTAGTATCACTTACACTGCTGAACTGATCATTGACTTGAAGGGATATCAGAAAAGAATAATGGCAGAGGTGGTAAATCTAGGCAAGATACCTGTCATTCTAGGATATCCCTGGCTTTCCAAACATAGCCCAGAGACAAAATGGGAGAAGGATTCTGTTAAACTCACCTGGTGCCCACCAACATGTCATTTACTGTTCAATAGGGCAGGATGGCTGCATACCTTAAAGAAAAGGGAACTTCATAATGCACCCCATACCTATATGAAATTTAAGGTGATAGAGAAAGAAAGCCCTGAGGTTCAAGAACCAGAAATTGATAAACAGGTCCCTACTCAGTATTTCAAAATGTTTGGATGTATTTTCTCAAAGAATTCCTCAGAAAGAATGCCAGAATAAAAAACTTGGAATCACTGCATTGACTTGAAAGGAGGGTTCTGATGTCACAAGGACAAACTATTCAACATGTCTGCTGGAGAACATGAAGATATAGATGCATTCATTGATGAACAGTTAAAGAAGGTATACATCCAACCCTTTAAATCTCCACAGATGTTGTCTGTGTGCTTTGTCCCCAAGAAAGATTGGAAGAACTGGATGGTGCAAAACTACTGTTACATCAATGAATGGACAGTGATGAACAACTTCCCTGAACTCTTGATCTCTGAACTTGTTGACAAGCTTTGAGAGGCCAGACTGTCCACAAAATGAACCTGAGGAGGGGTTACAATAATGTTAGGATCAAGAAGGGTGATGAATGAAAAGTCACATTTACCTGCCACTGAGGAAGTTTTGAATCTATGGTGATGTTCTTCAGTCTTTGCAACTCCCCAGCTATCTTTAAGGCTGATGAATGACATCTTCTATAACATGCAAGATGTCTGTATGGTTTATGTGAATGACCTCTTGATCTTCACAAAGAATGAAGATCAGAAGGAGTATGACAAAGTTGTAGAAGAGGTCACATGGAGGCTAGCAGACCATAACCTCTTTGTAAAACCTGAAAAGTGCTTCTTCTCAGTCAAGAAGGTCAAAATTCTCAGCATGATACTATCTAAAGAAGTGATCTCTATGGCACAAGACAAGTGTCAAGGAATTGAAGAATGGCCTATCCTCACAAATGACAAAGGATTGCTGAGGCTGGCCAACTGCTATCTCTGATTTGTTGAATACTTTTCTCTGGTGTACAGACTACTGAATGATCTTATAAAAAAGGACATTCAATGGTAGTGGATGGAGAAGGAACAACATGCCTTCAATATACTGAAGAATGTCTTCAAAACAGCCCCAATCCTGGGCTACCCAGACATAGACAAAGAATTCTGGCTAGAATATAATGCATATGACTTTGCAACAGAAGATGTGCTGTTAATTATGGAAGGTGATGGGAAGTGTTATACTTGGCCTGGATAGAGGTGAACTTTAAAATGGGTCTAGAATCAAAGGTTCAAGGGGGATGGGAAAAGCTGTTTTATATGATTCAAGGGTTCTAGATGCACAATGTGTTCTCCTTGCTCAGCCCAATTATTTACTGCTGAAGAGGTTCAAGGACTCATTAATCGAGCATCAATGAGGTTCAAGTGGTTTACTGTAAACCATATTGCCTCAAGAGTGCAACAATGTCTACTACAGCCTAGTACATGCCTGATGTGCAAGGCTGTGGAAGAATAGAAGATTGTATATAAGTAGGTCTAAGGGTGAGGTATAGAATATAATGGGTGATGCATAGAATGGTCTAGAACACTCTAGAATGCATATGATGTCATACCTCATACATGGGAAGGGTTGTGGGGTCATGTCTAGAGTTTGTGCTATTGCCAATGTCATAGAATCTAGCCTTGAATGTAGAGTTTCTAAAGTAATAGTTATCCATGGGAGCAGTGTAGGATGTTCATAGATCATGGATTGGATGATTGTAAAACAGTTGCTAACAGAGTAAGTGAAATCACATGAAATGCAATGGAATGAAGTGTCAGGACATATGAGTCAGCAATAAAATGAAAAGAACATTTGAGTTGAAACTAATATCCATGTGTATGTAAGCAAGGCATGTGATAGAAAAAAGAGATAGGTGTTAATCATAACATTATCCCTTAGTATGTATGTCCAAGACTATGTCAAATAATCAAAAGTCAAGATAGTGCCCATCTTCATAGAAGCCTGTTATATCAGCCATGCCTTCTATGATGTATTTATTGTTATTGAATGGAAGATGGTAAGGGGAAGCAGAAAATTGAGATGAAGGGACTTGTGGTAGATAGGGCAGACATATGTAGTTTCACCAGTTGATCTGCTAGTGGCCCAAGTGATAACAGTGGTGGCAGGTTTCATATTAGCAGGGGTGTGATAGAGGAAGGGCAGTTTATCCATCATTTGCAGTCCAATGGGCTTTCATGCATTCTATAGCAGTGAGCTTTGCAGAGATTAAAGATTTAGAGCATGTGGTGGGAGTACATGGGTTTCTAGATTCAGTCTGTTTTCTAAGATATCAGTCAATGTCATCTAGAAATTTTCCCATCTCTATCTGATGCATTGTCATTAAGAGAAGGCTCTGCAGCTCATTGTGGAACTTTTTGAGACATTGGCCAATGTGAGGGGCAGCAGAGGCAGTGATGCCAGGAATGGTAAGATCATCTGAAATGAGGGAGGCTTTGGATCTGCAGGTCTCCATAATAGAGAGGGAGTACAGCAGAGACAGGATGTTGAGGTAAGAGAAAATGGAATTAGCTAGATGGAAATCAATAAGTCTCTTGGCCATTATGCTGATGTAGTCATTACCACGGAGTTCCTGGCAGAGGTTGTGTGCATAGAAAGAGACTGTGTCTGAGTCAATAGGGTAAAGGGAAATAGTGGTGACCATGAAAATGATGGTGGTAGGAATGGGGGTTGTTACAGTGCTTTCAAATTGGAAATAGTGCCAGGTGGGCATGTTGATGCCAGAGATGACTTTGGCAGGTTCCCCATTGGAAAATAAGATGGTGGTCCAGCCAAAGGCAGTAACAGTAGAGAAAGATTCCACAGAAAATGGAGCAAGAAACATGGGAAATAAAACAGTGTCTACAAGAGCAGAAGAGACAGAGAAGAAGACATGACTTTATTTTTGAGGTGGTGGCTTTTGTTTGAAGTGACAGTTTGTTCCTGAAGAAGTGTGAGACAGAAAGGTGGTGGAATGGAGTTTTTTATATTTTATCTATCTAGGGTTGACTTTGAATTTTTCAGATTCCATTCCAGGATTCAAGAGTCTTCTTTGGCCAAGTACCCTTATTAATGGATCAGAAACATGTGAGAGGACAGCATACCATAATAACATAAAATATTTTCTATTTCATACTCTTTCTCACCATCTACAAGGTTCAGTGGTGGTCTGAAAAAGTTCTTTCCATAAATGGTGTTTTCATGATACAGGAATAGAAGGAAAGAATGGAACACAGGGTGTACCTTCCATGCCTGTGGAGTTAATATTGATGGGACACAGCACCTTCATTATCATAAAGGGGACTTCATGTTTTGATGTGAATTTTAGATTGGTGATGATGTGATAAAGGTTCTTGACTTCTAGCCAAACTCTATCTCCTTTAGAGAACTGATTGAACAAGTGTTTGTTTCATGAAGCTGTGACCTGGCAGGCAAGTTTGTGAAATATGATGGCTTTATCTCTTATTCCAGAGAGAGATTTCAGCTGAAGGTCTATGGTGGGGAGGTTCAAGTTGGAAAGAACTGTGGATAGAGCATGGAATTCATAACCTGTCATGAGGTAAAATGTGGACTTTCCAGTAACAGAATGGGGTTGGTGATTGGACATGAATTTGACATGAGTGATCTGGTCTACCCAAGAACCAGGGTTTGTACTGCAGGAGGTTTGAATGTAATGTTTGGCTTCTTCATTCAATTGAGGGTGGTAAGTGATGGACAGGGACAAATCATACTTTAAGAGGCAACCCAACTCTTTAGTAAAGGATGAGGCAAGCTATGGACCTTGTTTGGAGATGATTTCTTGATAAAGACCAAAAAAAAGAAAGACTTTGGAAAAAGAGGGTTGCTATGCCCTTGGCAGTGACATTTTTCTTAGTGAAACAGGGAATTGCTCCCTTAGTAAGCCCATGGTCAACCACAACCAATGGAGAATTGAAGTCAGAGAAAGAGGGGAGATCCATGATGAGATCACATAAGATTTGTTGGAATGGGTGAATGCAAGAGGACTTTATCAGGGTGAGCAGAGATGCAGTGGAGTATGTGTTTGCCTTGTTCTGTTGGCAAACAGCACAACTTTCAGTATATTTCCAGACAAATTGAGCCAACTCAGGCAACCATAATTCAGTGAAGACCGGTTGTTGTGTTTTCAAGTAATCAGGATGTCTGGTAGTGTCAGAATTGTGGCAATGAATAAGGATGTTGTAATGAAGGTTGTCAGATGAGGGCACATAAATTCATTCTTTGTAGGACAGGACTTCATTGACAATCAGAGAGATATGAATGGAATGCAGTGGATACTTCTCATTGCAATGCTTGGAGAGCTGGGAGAATTTGGAGGTGTGAGATAGAGTATAAGGTGAGCTTCCTAGCTAGGGAAGAGTTAATGAGGTTGATAAGAAAAGAATTGGGAAAAAGGGTCATTCCTTTATTATCTTCTTTACCAATTATGAGATTAGGGTGGCAAGACAGGGCATTAAGGGTGGCCAGTTGAGAGCTGGGGATGTGGACCATTCTCATTCGTCAAAGTCAGTGAGATTGAAGAGCCAGTGGGCCTGCCAATGGTTCAGGTTCTGGGACTGACAGAAGTATGTCGAGTTCTTGTGGTTCATGAAAGCTTGAACTGAAAAGGGAGAGCCTGAGAAGTAGTGTCTCCAGTCTTTTAGAGCACAGATGATTGCAAGGAGTCTGCAGTCATAAATGTTGTAGTTTGTCTCAGCAGGAGTGAGGCTTTCCATCTTTCTTTTTGACAAAGAAGAAAGGAGACGCTTGGGTAAAGTTTAAGGGGCAGATTTTTCCAAAGTTGAGATTTTCTTCAATAAATTTCTCAGTGGCTTTTCACTTTTCTGGAGACAATGGGTAGACTTTTCTGAGTTTGGGGATGAAGGAGTCATCAAGATGGATCTCATGATTATAGAGGCATGAAAAGAGGACATGATCAAATGTAAAGACTTCAACAAGTTCAGTGTATTCAGGAAAAAGTGTGGTTTTGGGCTTGGCTTTGTCAGCAGTAGCCACAATTCAGTGGCAGTGGTGACCTTGTTCATGGATTTGGTATGAATTCTGGTGCAGGAAAAATAAGAGGCAAAGTGGGCAACTTGGTGAAGGTTAGCAAAGTTTCTTGCTATGAAGAGGAGTTCTGAATTTTCATTCTTTTGAAGGCAATTGAAGAGTGATTTGTCATAGATATGGTGAACCATGGTTCCCTTAAAAGTGGGATAGGGTGGTGAAAATTGTGTCACTTGAGGTTTGCATTATGGGATTGGTACAAGTTCTTTGACTTGTGAAGGGTTGCTAAAACAGTATAGGTCTGTCTAGAGCAGTCAGTAAGGGGGTTGATTACATAGAGACAGGGCAATCATAGGATGACATTTTGTCATCTGCAGTCCATGGCCTGGCTTGGCCCAGAAGCCACAGCTGGGCTCAGCTTAGATCAGCTCAGGCTTATAAAAACTAAATGCCAGGCTACCCTTCAGGACTCCAGCTTGGCCAAGTTTAGCTTCAGCTCAAGCTGTGGCCCATTACCATATGTTACATGGCCTACCACACATCAACAAATAAACCAGCCTGGAGCTTATGCATGAAGGCTGCCATGACACTTTGTTGTTGTCACCACCATCACAATTTCACATCACATCATTGTCCTCATTTGCCACATCATCCATCTCTTTCCCTTTACACCCATGTGTGTTGCATACCCTCACATTGTTGACCTTACCTTCTCACCATTGACTCTGGTCTTGCCTGTTATACCACCATCTTGTTGTCACCATCACTGATGGCTTTGTTTCCACTCTCTCGCAGTCTCTCATCACATTGTGCCATTAATGTCAACCTTGACCTCTCACTGTCATGCTGTCATTCACCTTGTCTCCTTCTCTTTAAATTTCATGCCCACATGATCTCTTGTTGTGGCCTCAAACTCTCAGCCTCACCTGTTTTATCACCATTTTGCTGTTACCCACATCCTTGTGGTCTCACATTGCATTGTTGGCCTCAATCTCAACCATGATGGTAATGCAACAGACAACATGGTGGTAATGGCAGTACAACCAAAATACAACAATAAATGGTTACAACAGTCAATACAATCACACTGCAATAATGAACACAAATAAAAATGTGATCCCTTGATAATGTTTGTGTTTGTGTTTGATTATAAGCAGCTTGCAGTCCACAAAGCCCTGTTTCAGGCTGTGGCCCAGGGCTTTTCAAATGTCTAAGCTGGGCCTTGGGGCCTATTGAGCTGTGCTAGAGGGCCTTGCTTGGCTTAGCCTGAATGGGCCAACCTGACCTGACTTAGGGCTTCAGGCTAGGTCTTGCATAACACTACATGGAAGAGGTCCTTGCTGGTAATCCCTTCAATGTTGATAAAGAGCATGATTGAGAAAGACACCTTGCCTTTCTTGTTCATGAATAGATTGAGATTGCAAACTGAAAATGATTTGTCAAGATGGAAAGTAGGACAATTTTTTTTTTTTGCAAATGAAACCCCAGTCAATGCAGTTGATATCTGTGCAGCCATTGATCAAGGCATGGGCTTTGATGGCTTTTACATTTGCAAGAGCACAATGATCACAATGGGGATCTGTTAATCCTCTTTTAATGAGGTAACCTGTATGTCCTTAGTAAGTTACCAAGGGCATAGTAAAGCTAACTACCATTCGATGTAGGTATGCTTATGTACAATAGGTACAAACATGTAGAGTAGTATATAAAGAACAAGAATGCAGTCATCAGAGGGCAGTCTTGTCCTCTTTGTGTTTTTCTCAGCATCTACAGTGTCAACTCATTTTTCCTCTCCCTTGACTAGTGAAAGCAGCCTAGAGCCTTAAGTGGTTCTGAGTTGTATCAGTAAGCATGGTGAATTTGTGTGGGCAATATGTAAAATTAACAAGTCACTGCATTCTAGTTGCATCTGATTGTCATTGGTATTCTATGATCCAACCTTTGATGCAAGAAAATGTGAAAGCTCATTTTCCAGCTTTGCAATAAAGCACACAAGCACCTGATGTTGTTATTGTTGAGATTCTGTGAATTGAACACTAGTTCTTGTGCTGTTAATACAGGCAGACTCTCATGAAGCAGCACTATTCATGTTACTAAAGGACATAGGTTGAAACATTAGGCTTGACTCACCTATGAGTCAAATTTAATAGAAGAATAATTAAAGTGTAATCTTATTACACTTCTCAAAAGGATTGACCACATGATGATCTAGATGCAGTCTTTATATCTCAGCTATAATGTCATTGGCATGGAGCTCCCCTAGCTTCACAACTGCTGTGTTGGGTCAATTCAAACTCAGCTCCACTTATTTTAAATATGTGGAGCAACATGACTAATCCTCTGATGTCATTCTGACATCACTAACCTTATTCTAGATGCATCACATATGTACAAGTACATACAGATTCCTGAATATATTTAAAGGCAATAGATGCTGTGATGTAATTAATAATGAGATTCATTTCCCCTTGAGATCAAGCTTCTAAGAAGTTGATCTCATCAATCTTAAACTAACCCAAACTTGAATACAAGAACTTTGATCTCTGTCTCAGTGAGTATTCTCAGCTCACCTCTCCCTTCTCTGCCCTGCACAACAGGAGTACCCTTGTATCCTCCTGTTAGATACAGATGTGAAAATTAGGTGAAACATAACATACATGAAGATTGACCAAGAGATCAAACTCAAGCTGGTACATACATACATAACTTTTATTTGAATGCTACCTGCCAGTGCATGATTATGAAGCTGGCTGACAGGTAATCAACCATTGGAGTGACCAGTGAGATGGTGGACTTTGTGGCAAGAAGAAAGAAGCCACAACTCACAAGAAGAAAATGTGGCATCTTAGTCATGGTGACTCAAGGCTTCTCCAGCAGCTGTGCATTGTGCTAAAAGTATGGCACCAACTCAGCAGGTAAAACTGTACTGTACCTCCTAACCATGTTATCAGTATAACCAGTGATGGTTTCTGATAGATCTAGATGGATCTCAGCTTAGCAGACATGCATGGTGAAATGCTGAGATATATGTAGATGTGTTCTACTAAAGATGATAAGTCATAGCATGTTTATGTAAAAATAGAAAGTGCTGACAGTTTCATGTTTGACCCAACAATCTGATCTATCTCTCTGATGCTTGTAGTACCATAACAGAAGGTTGGTATGAGGGTATTGGCTTACATGAAGATCATGGGTTCAAATCCACAAGCCTGTAAGCTCTGAATGAGCTGGGATGGCTGAGTGCTAGGCAACTACATGGCCCCAGCCACTGCCAGTCATCTAGTAGCACTCAGCCCTCACCTTTCCTCTCTCTGGCTGACTTGTTTGCATACCAGCTGGTGTGTGGACAAGGTACATATGTACAGTGAAGGACCAGTCCTTTGGACACCACCACTCATTTGCACAACTCTGAGCAAATTCAGTTCATTTATGATTTTTTCAATGATAACATTTTTTTAGTTTTAAGTTGTGTTCAAATATATGTCTATATGCTCACTGATGCACTGTATATGTCCAAGATGCAATTCTACATGTCAATTTCTGTACAGTATGGTTGGTGTGAAATTAATGTCTGGTTCATGATGTCTGAATTATACATTCCACCAGAAATCCAACTAGATAGGCATGGCAAGAATGACTTGGACAGTGCATTTCCCACCTATGGAAATGATAAAGTGGTAGAAAACACAACACATAAGAAAATAACATAGAGAAATGGTGATCAGGTCACCATCTGATCTGAGCAGAGTGTCACATGGTCTTGTCACACTTTATGGCAAGATAACTACTGCTCAGATCTGACTGCTGTGGGAAAGTAAAAAATCCCAGCATACCAGGCTGTGCAGTCCGCATGGAATGCAAAAAGCAGCTTGCATGCAAAACAAAAGATCAACTCATGGCACAATTTCCAGATATCAGGCAGAATCAGCAAGTGAGGAAAGAGGACAAAAAAAAGGGCTCCAAGCCATCTGTCAAGAAGTCAAGAGAGAACATCTTCTACAAACAGGAGTCAGTGTCAAGCTGAATTACTGGACACTCAGAAACCTTACCAAGGGGGGATGTATGCTCTCTGAATTCAATTCATCCAAGGGATGGCTGACACAAGAGAAGTTGAAGACAGCTGAGCTTTTCTGCAAGGAGCCTAATGCAGAGACAACAAGGGTCTATCAGGCATTGAAGACCTGGCAAGAAGAACAGTTGACAGAAAAACAAGAGGGTAGAAAGGTGAGGTGGCCAAAGCCAAAATGACCTCCAGTCCTTTGGACATGTCATGTCACACTTGATAATACCAATTAAGGACATTTGATAAGATAATCTACCTATTGCTCACATGCACAGCAGGCATGTTGTCAGTTGTCATCTTCATTGTTGCTCTCATCAGTTTCACCAACCTCCTCCATGGTGTGTTTTGGGTGGGGCAATGGCTTCTTGACAGCGGATGACACAATAACACCCACACAGAGAGATACATCTATATCATGTTGGGTTACAATCCAATCCATCCTGAAAGTTAGTGCCAACATCTCCATAGTGTAAAGAAAAGGCCTAGATACAAAAGTGTTGTGCAACCATGATGTGCCGGTGCCAGCATGCTCTCCAATTTTCGGTGTCCAAAGGACCAGGCCTTGACTGTACATGTGCACTCTGTGGACACTACTGTCCTGGACCTAGTATTCCCAACTTGAACATGTCTCACGTAAATTATCTACATACTTACATCTGGATGTGAGTGATATCGTGCAACCACCTCCACACTCTCACTGGGGCAGTTAGCGTCCCACGCCAACATATACCCATTCAGGTAACGGAGGATCGAGCAGCACTGGCTCTACCTCTCAACCACCCGAGCCGAGTAGATCACGACGACGTGGGCTCAGCACTAATGTCAGACTCGACGTCCGTCTCGGATTCGGACACTGACTTCCTACGCCCACGTTCCTCTATCGCCTTTTCTGGGACCTGTCACGTTGTCAAGATCTCGGGAAACGGATGACGAGAACGAGAACGTACTGGCAGTCGGACCAGATAGGCAATCAACGTCGAACACGCTGCAACGACGAACACCGTCCTCAGAGTGGCTGCGTAGGCGTCACGCGCCTCACGCTGAAGCGGATCGTGGAGAGCGGCGACAAGCGTGAGGGAGTGCCTGATATCAGCGATGATCTTTACGTTTCGGTTCCAGTGTTCGTTTCCGTTGCGTCGTTTACAGGTGGCGCAGTTCATTGCGTTCCGATCAGATGTGATGGTTTGTTCACCAAGGAAGGTGGAGAAGATCGTCAATAAATATCTGAACACGTTCCACATTGAAAAAGGGATTAAATTCACACCTTCTCAGCATCTGGAAGATGGATACGTTGCCGGAGCTCGGTATCAAGCTGGGACTGGAAAACGGCGGAAGCAACGGCAACGCCCGACGTTTGTCCTGAATATTTCGCCGCGTTGAATGGGTCCGGTCCACACCTCGCCGAACATGCAGGGACTCACCAAGCCCTCGAAAGAGTTGTCCGAATGCCGTTCCAAACGCCATCTGAGACTCTGCCAAACCACAAATGCATTAGCTTTCCATTGTGTCCCTGCACTCTAGGCGGCTAAATCTATAACATACCTGACAAGTGCGCCTGCAACGCGACTGTACCGGAAGACAGCAATCAGTAATGCATCCCTTGTTACATCAAACGAAACACGCAGGAACCTACTCAGCATGGTCTGAAACACCACTGCGTTTCCAAAGCCAATCGGCACGACGCTAAACCATTTCTGCACGAAACCCGAGCCCTCCTGCAAAAGGATGATGGGGACCAGGCCGCACAACGGGAAGATGCCAAAGACAAGATTGATAGTTTTGTATTTACCCGTGCGATGCATAAGCCAGCTGAGTTGTGCAATGCGGATCAGGTAGAGATGAATGCAAATGAGCGACATACCCGGAAAACAAAGAGCCAAGACCCATCGCAAGACTATCCGGGAGTAAATGTAAGCCTGTGTAGGTGGAGCATTGACGATGGAGAACAGCATCGCAGTGAGTCGTCGCCCGCCGTCCTTTCATAATAATAAGATGCTCTCGTACCTGCGATGGATGCACTGTCCAAGGGAACTGTTTGGAACCACAGCGGGAGGAAATACATGACGGCGAAATTGCACATCGATACGAAAAAGTTACTCGATCCAACTAGAAGAGGCACTTTTTCGCGCAAGAGACAGGGTGGGAGGACGGGTTCGGGCGTGAAGAGACACTCGATGAGGAGGAAGAGGATGAAAAATAGGAATGAAAGTGTCAGGGGGATGATGACCTGGGTATCCGTCCACTATGAAGGATGTGAGGCAAAAGGATGAAGAATGTAAAGGGCGCGACAAACGGGAAGATCCTCATTAAATTTCATACTAAGCCATGTGAGGGACGATCCGATCTAGTGTGAAACATGTCACATGAGCGAAATCAGTAAAGAATGATGCTGACCATCAAGAAGAGGGTGATGCACCCTCCAAAGTCAATTCTGGATAGAACTTCCCGTATACTCTGACCTTGACCCTGCACGCCATCTGGGTATAATTGATCGTGGGGAGGAAGAATATGTACTGACAGGCGTAACATAACGCAACGTATTCGAGATGAGGATCGTCACGAGCAGAAAAAGTGGAACTTGACACAAGAACGCAATTCGCCATCCAAACCTCGAATGCTGTTAGTCTTTGATCACACACCACCACCAGGAACGACGTACAAATCACTCAAAATTCCTCCAATGGGTCCACCGAGACCCAACCCGAGCTATATGACATAGTCATGAGTAGCATCGCAAGGCGCATGGAGAACGAACTTACACCTTGAGAAATGTTGTTGAACGCTTGAAAAAGCCCCCGTTCCTAAGAATCCGTCGTACGTAATCCACATATATATGTAGTGCCGGAGACAAAATGACGGCTCGAACGTACCCGGATGCCGTACATATCGGCCGTAACGATCCTGGGCGGTTTTGGGTACAGATGTGTCGGTCAGCACACATAGACGGCGAGTGACAGACTTACATGGCGAGCAACTGAACGGCGCCGCCGCCCATACCTGCTATCTGGCGAAATCATAGCAGATATCAGGTACTCTGCTTGAGCAATCCGTGCGACGGGAAAGAGGGGTTACACGTACAAACCTCGCCACAGTTAATTCTACCATACCACCGGATATCCCACAGAGAAGCGAGCCGAGGGCAGTCGCTAATAGAGCGGTTTGACAGGCGCCCCGTCGACCGAGAATGGTACAAAGCCGTCCATAGAGTGGGGTAAAGGTGCAAGCTGAGAGCAGGTACCTGGAGTGACGTGCAGACGAGTAGGTGTACAAGGATTGATGTAGACATACGAAGTACCAATCCAACTAGCCTGGTTGGATCCTTTAAACTCGGATGTGATTGAGGGCAGCACTGAGAATTGGACTAGTTAGAGCGAACGCGCTGCAAGCGTCGTCAACCACCGTACATGTAGCCACCATCGTCACTAGTATAATGTTCTGATGGTCATAAAATCATCGTCCTTGTAATACGAGATCACGCACAGTTCAGATTCTAAAAATCTTCAGCGACGAGACTGGCACGGATCATGAACACGACTCACACAAAGAAAGGTCCCAGCCCACAACGCAGCGAGGATACCATATCGCGTCGTTCTCGGAATCTCATGGCATTTGAACAGGCCATCTTTACATGTGTTGCGTTGGATAATGAGTGGGGTGCGTTCCGTGTCGCGGATCATCATGAACAGAGAGCGACTCGTTTACCGAGTCGCGCTTTTCAAGTTCCTCATACGGCGGCTGTGCAAGGGGAACAACTTGGGGACGTCAGCGCCCACGGGAAAGCTAAAAGTAGAATGCAAACGTAGCACGGTAAGACGTCTACCTTCTCGAGGATTTATGCACTGTATGCTGACCCCCTTTTCAGGGTCAAGTTGTGATGGCAAGGTGCCAGTCGTGACACGGCACGATGGGATTATTCCTGGCTCCGAGGTTTCAAAACACCGATAATTATGGCTGTACCCCGTGTGAAAACAACTGTCCTCCAGTGGCTGTACTCGCGAGAACGTAGGTCAATAGCCGAGACTAATCAGTTTCACGCCGTGTGAACGATAAGCCGGGCCGCTTGACGCGACCCGAGGTGCCATTGCGTGCGGCCTTAGAACGGTTGCCCCCTATTGTCTCGCCGGTCGGAGTGGGAAAAGAGGAGGTGGCACAGACGGCGGGCGAGGCATGGCATACAGATGACGACGCCGACTGATTAGCCGTGTATAAAGGACCTTTAACCCAAACAAATTGCGCAATGATTAGATTGCGGATATCGGTCACCCTATGGAAGTTGTGCATAGGGCAGACCGCAAATGTGGGTTGAGACTTTTGCCCGTGTATTTTGATCGAGCTGCACAAGACATTGTTACAATTCCTTTGAAATCAGGAGAGACCAACAGGGAAAACGGATGGAGCGGCAATGATATAAGCGGCAAAAAATGATATTCACGAAGCGGGAGAATAAACATGAATGTTCAGAACCAATGTCAGCTCTCGTGCATAACAGCCGCTCAGAAAGAATCTAGACCCATTGAAACGTGTGCACAATACAGGATCAATGTTGAAGGGCCGCAATCGAGGGATTTGGAGCTAACCGACTGGGATTTTTGCAAGGGCACTTACAGTACGCATTTTGTACGGTGCATTTCCCAATGGGTGAATCTGTTGGACCATCACAATCTGTGATAAAAAAAATCCGCTTCATTTTCACATCCTATGAAGTGCGGAGAAGTGATTTTACCGTCGTCAAAGCACCAGAGCATACGTGAACCATCTGGAGGAGTCACAGCAGTCTCTGGACACAACCTGTGAAAAAAAGATATAGCTAGTCACTCCCCTCCTGCAAAGAGTAACGTACCTCGGGTGGTGCCGCGGACACCAGGCCAGCAACAGCGGTGAGAGCAAGGAAGAACCCACCAAAATCGTGCATGAGGGAATAAGAGATTAAATGTATGAGACGGGCAAACAGCTACAGATGCTGGAACCAGTAGATGACTGAAGCGAAGTTTATTTATCCGCTGACAACCTCGACACCATCCGTTTTGGCACCAGACCTTGTTTCAGGGAGTACGCACCCGATGCTCCCGGTAGCCGAGCCTAAATGCAACGACCTCCAACCACAAGTGGATCCGGTAGGAAAGGAAGCTTTGGCTTCAAATTTCAGTCGCTCTTAGCGTTAAGACAGCCCTATGTCCTCAGTTTATCTGTAATCCGTCATTCGTCTGCGGTAGTGGCGATCTCCAGGAAACGCCCATCACTGTACAGTTCGAGTCATCCGTTTCCTCGCACGGAGAACCGTTGCCAGGGAAAGGAGAAGTTGCAGTTGAAATTAATCTGTGGCTGGGAGGCACGATGAAAGCGTACAACGGTAAGAATTATGTGCCAGTAAGATGTCTAATATTACTTGGCGGCGAATTAGTGGATGGTGTGATGTTGCAAGACAACCTGAAGATTGGCTCACCAGGCCTGGGTAGCTGTCATAGTAGATATGAGGTAGTATCAGGCAGGGTTATGAATACGGAGAGTGGTCAATCGTAGACGGTAATTTTGTTGGCGACCACGCTGGCGGGTGGTCAGTGAAGACGAGGAGAGCACGCCTCGACCAGAGACAGGTTGAGGCGACGACGCCGAGGAAGAGAAGACCATGATTGACCTCCTGGCTAACACACCAGGGATATCGAGACTTGCCAATAATCTTGGGTGAGGCCAAATACCGCGCAAGTAAATTTGACGAATCCGAGGACAGGATTGATGAGTGTGAGGTACGTGGTGCAGGAACTTACTATCCCGCCCACCGTCAAGGTAACTTCTTCCGAGATAGAGAGGGATTGGCACGGTCGAGGTGGCTCAGTTCGATTCCCGTGGTTTGGGCTTTGTTCAACCCTAAGCCTAGTTCATCACCCTGCACGCCACGGAACTCGGAAGAGGCTGACACCGATAATCGATGATCGATGACTGGGACCTACTATCTTTCGATTGGTGTTGCAAAATCTGCAAACCACTCAGTGCGAAGATATCAACATTTGTCAGTACAATAAAATTGAAGTTTTACATAGATAGAGAGCTAAGTGAAAGCCATTGTCAAAATAAAATTGGCACTTGAAACGATGTATTGAGGTTGCCAGAGTGGTGCCGGCGCAAGAGGTGAAACTGACAGGGAGTTGCAAAACTTCCCACCTGCACTCCGACGTAATGTCACACTGTGACGTAGCACCCCCCGACATGCCGAGCCCACGATTGTACTCCGCTGTGTCCGCGTCACGCGTGATGCACGATGACCTTGGGGGATTTCTTTACCCTGCGTCAGTGGTTGTTCTACCTGAAAAATATGACGAACGGTCAGATAATGTTATATACTTCCAAGAGAAAATTTCCTTGATTTTTCTTACTGCGATTTGGATCCTGCCCTGACGATCAAATCCGAAAAAGTATGGCCATGAGTTGCAAATGAGATGCCAGACGACAATCGCACTTATTTTCACCCGAAAAAAAATACAGCCATGTTAATCGATAGTATGGAATCTCAGATATACAAGCTTTCTGCCACAGTTGTGATGTTGTGTGAGTTGGACACAGATTTGCAACTCCCCATCATTTTGCAATACTGGTCGAAAGATAATACTAGTACCACTGAAACCAGGCAGCGGCCACGTGTATGCGTTTTCCATGGCCATCGAGGGTACCGCTTGAACATGATCCGTCCATACAACGCGTGTCATCCAACAGATCGTCGTGCATAGCTTCAACCATCGGAGGCGACACAAAATGGAATTCGGCAAAATAAACCCTGACCGGCCGAAACGTAAGACGAGCAAACACTCTTTTTCGAGCGTCTCTGGTGTGAAATTATTCCCAGTCCGACTCGAATTTCCACCTTGACAACCTACATCGTTGACCTGGATTAGGGCAAATGTTGACCTTTCCAGTAGTTCCCTCCATCTACTGTGTAAGGAACTTCGAATATTGTGACCTGCAGGAACAATGGGGGAGCGTGCTCCTGTGGAGTCCGCATGCGAGTTGGTCATCGGCAGTTCGGTGACAGGGCACTGATTGAGTCACCTCTCTACTTGAGCCATTGTCCAACTGCTTCGACTTGCGGGGTTTGATGGTGTTGATATAAAAGACAGCACCACGGCCGGAGGAAGAGTAGAAAGTGCATTTTAGACTCAGGTCGCTAGCACAGAATGGTCGAATGAAAAACGTTAAACCAACATTACAGGCGCGCACCTCACGATGGAAACCCGTTGACCCGAGGTTTCTGGCAGTGCTGATTTCTTCGGTCAAGCGCTCACGCACGTGCAGAACAAAAGCCGCAATTGTACGACAACACATTCGGTAGCAGACACATCAGCGGGGTGAGCATAGCAAACGAAACATACAGCAAGCGAGGACGTAAACTATGACCGACATGCACGGAGAGGATTGGTTAGAAACAGTCGATAACAGGCAGACGCATCCAACGCCAGCAAAGGAAAAAAAGGTAACAGACAGCAAACGAGAACATAAACTAGGCACCGATGTGTACATATAGAATCCGTTGGTCAAATGGAATGCTGTCCGCCAGGACGTTCATGGTCTTGTTCAGCGCGTACATCGCGCGAGTATGATCGAGATGGCCCGACTTGTCCTTCACATACTCGTAGAACGCCGAAGCAATCTTCGTCGCTGCAGCATCGTCCGCCGCCCACATCGTCCCAATGACCGAACGGAAACCGACCAACTGCATCGCCGAAGGGAGTCGGATGACCCCGTCCTGGTTCTCCTCATCACCGACGGTCGTATGGCACGCAGAGAGATAAGCAAACTCGGCATTTTTCAATCCGAATCCCATGACGTCTTTGATACTGAACCGCCCGTCGTGGAGAGTAAACACCGCATCAACAGGCTGATCCTGATTCGGGACGCCATGACAGGCCAGGTGCACCCACTCGTTTCTGACGAGCTCCTCGGGGACGCGGGAGATGGACGGTTCTGTACCCTCGATCCGTGTGAGCGTGGTAAGACCCTCGACGCGCCGACCGACAGCGTCCAGCTCGCCACCCACGGAAGCAAGTTCCTTCCCACCGACTTCTGCTACTTTCGCTTCACCGATCGCAAGAAAATGTTTCTCGTCTGTAGTGGGAGTTGATGGATCGTTCCGTCGAGCATGGATGAGAGCTGTGAGTGATGGAGCGTATGACGAAATATAGAGATCGGGAAGATTGGGTTGGCCCGCCCGATACGGTCCCGCAGCGTGTAGCGGTAGACGAGAGAACTCGGCGGTGGGGTACCACCAGATACGAGACGGAGTTGGACGAATTGACTGAAGGACGCCGACGACAGGGGAAACAACCTCGTCCCAAAGTTCGCGCAGGATGCGACCAAGATCTTTTGTCACATCCGCAGTCCTTGAGTCCGAAGCCAATGTCTGGAGCTCTGATGACAGTCCTCGTACGCGTATTTGGGCGATTTGTAACGGAATATGGATGGGATCTCGGTCGAGGAAGATGATGAGAGCGTCACAGCCGTGCTGGCTTGCATTGACGATAATGACAGGTCCGGCAGTGGTAGCGCATTGGAGCTCAGAGAAGAGCGGGGGAAGAAGGAAGGATTCGAGTCCAGCTAACTCGCGGATGTTCGCTACAATTGTATGGACTTTGAGATTGAGTTGACAGAGCCGATCAACCGGATCCGTGTCAAATGACAGGAAGGCTTTCTTTGCGTCATGGATGAGCGAGCTCAGGCGAGCAAACTCGTCTGCTAGTGTCTTTCCTGCAGGGCCAGATGCGATGACATCATCCAATGGGGAGCGGAAGCAGGTGAGCTGGTTCCAAGACATAACCCATCCCCATTCTAGCAGTTCTGCCGCCTTGCCGGGATTGCCGTTGCGGAGGCATGCCGAGAATGCGTCCGCAGAAAGGCACACTGCCCGTTGTCTGACGATTGAGTTGTATTTCGAGAGTGAAGGCAAAGTGGCAAGGTACTGAGAGAGTAACTGCAGAGATGTTTGATACGCCAAAACGATTGAAGGATGACGAAATTCTTCTGCTACATCTGCCCATGCCTTCGCTGCCCCAAAATCTGATAAAGACGCTGCTTCTGGTCGAGCTGTCAACTCGACAAAGAGATTGAATAGCTCCTCTCTGTCCTCTAACTGGTCAGACTGCGCTAACCGAGTACGCAGATAGTTAGTGAGCTCAACCAATGATTTTGAACGAGAAGGATGGTGAGGGGGAAGTAGTTTGAGAGCTTCACGTGCGAGGAAGATTGCATCGTCAAGGTCCCCTATCTTCCCAAGATGTTTGTATCGCCTCGAAAGGCCAGCTGCGAGACTCCTCACAGTTCCTGACTGTTTCACGTGCCCTGGAGGACAGAGGTAAAGAGCTTCGCGCCCGAAGGCAATGGCATCCTCCAAGTCTGCAATCATCTTCAGTTGTTCATACCGCACGGAGAGGTAATCTGTGAGGTAATATGCACATTCAAACCGCTCTAAGTATCCTGGTGGACAAAGGTTTAGCGCCTCGCGCATGAGGGCAATGGCATTTTCAAGATCTTCCATTTCATGAAGCCGCTTATACCGCTCGAAGAGATTGCGCGCAATGTTGCGCAAATGTGGTGACCGATGTGGATGTCCGGGTGGGCAAAGGTCAAGCACTTTCTGCGCGAGAACAATGGCATTTTCAAGATCCGGCAATCCTCCGAGTTCATCAAACCGATGGGAGAGGTCTACGGCGAGGTTGTTCAAATAGGCTGGCTCGTGTTGGTGTCCTTGTGGGCAGAGGTCGACGGCTTCGCGACGGAGGGTAATGGCATTTTCCAGATCCACAGTCGCCCCGAGGCACGCGTACTGCAGGTAATGAAAATGCGCCAAGCGGTGCAAATACTCGAACCGTTCCGCGTGTCCTTGCGGACAAAGATCGACAACCTCGCGCCCGAGGACAATGCCATCTTCGAGGTCTGCCATCGCCTTGTGGTCCTCGTATCGCCAGTACAGATGCTCTGTGAGGTTGACCAAGCGCATGAACCGGTCTCGGTGTCCATGTGGGCACAGTTCGAGCGCTTCTCGCCCGAGGGTAATGCCCTCGTCAAGGTCTGCGAACGTCCGACGTTGCCAGTACCGCAGATAGAGGCCGCTTGCGAGGTTGTACAGGAACTTTGACCGGCTCGGGTGTCCCTCGGGAGAGAGTTCAAGTGCCTCGCGCCCGAGGGTAATGCTATCCTCCAGGTCACCTTCCTCCCAAATGTGCTTGTAACGCGTGCAGAAACAACACGCGAGGCTGTTCAAATGTTTTGGGCGGTCTGGGTGATCCTGTGGGCAGAGGCGGAGTGCTTCCTGCCCGATGGCAATGGCACGTTCGAGGTCTGTCATGGCTTTGTTGGAGGAGCCACTCGTACGGCGGGATGCGGCGATGGAGGGTGCAGTGAAGACTACTACGGCTTCTTTGTTCGCGCCAGCGCCCTCAACACAGCCGCATGCGAGCGTCTAGATGAGTCTGGGCCGAAAGGTAGGTGCAAATCCGCCGTTGAGGTATCCAGGCCTCATGGCATTATGCTTATGGTGAAGAATGATCCACAGTTTCACGTGTAGTGAAAACAAAGACTTCCAGGATTCTGACGATCGCTCGACCAAGACCATTGCAGAAAAGAAAGGCTACACCTCGAAAGAAAGAGAACTAGATGAAGAGAGGTATTCTGAACCACCCCCTCACTCACTGGAGCCAGCCCCATCACCTCGAGGTCCCGCCCGTCCAACGCATCTCGAATCATCGAAATCGTGCTCTCCAAACTGCGACGCCGCGTCGATGGACTCGTCCGCGTCGTTCCCAAACTCGCCTGTCGCCTATGTCAAAAGGGAACCTTGCTCGGCGACGAGGTCGGAGACGTTGGCGATCCTGGAGATCCTGGGTCCCCGATTGCGACCCTGCCTGTGCTGACACCGCTGAGACTGGACATGCTCGGCGATGACCCGAGCGATCCAGATGAGAGTGCGGCTTCAATGCTTGCCTCGATCGATCCTTCGCTCGGCGATCCGCTCGTCATGCTTGACAATCCCCTGACTGACCCCGATCTCACCTCTGGAAATGACTGCGAATGGTCGTGTTGTGCCAAGTGTGCGTGAACTTTTTCGGCGTCGAATAACCCGAGGCAATTGTTTGGTCTCAGTATCCTATTTGCATCTGGAGTCAACAGTGAGGATGGACGCTAAGGTGATCAAAAAATGTGCGGCGCGAACGTGAGTCCGTGTGAGTATAAATAACAAAGAAAGAAGGCACGGCGTACCCGTCGTCGGAACCCAAAATGGCGTCCTTGATCCCCTCGGTGCCCAGTGCGACCGTCCCATGCGGCAGCTTCCCAGACCCATTGATGTTCTTGAGTTCGCCGACCTTTTTCGATTCTTCCCTGTATCGCGAGTCGGATCGGTGAACAATTAGTCGTGTCTCATCAGAGGGAGAACGACATGTAAGTATCCCGTGGTTGGGAGGTTCGCTGGAAGCGTGTAACGGTAAGAACGGTGTATTAATAAGATGTTCAATGACTTGACGGCGGATTAATGGATGGTGATGTCGCAAGACAAGACTGGCTCACCACTCAGGTCTAGATAGATGCCATATTAGATCTAGGCAGGGTCATGGATACGGAGAGTAATCGTGCGGGGTAGACTGTTGTTCTATGTATCTGCGGATGGAGGGGGAGAGCATACCTTAATCAACGACAGGTTGAGGCGATGCCGACGAAGAGATTGGCCTCCTTTGACATTGCTGAGGTGATTGGGCATGGGGGTGCGATGTCACGCGTACGCGTAACGTGTCTAAGTACATGCGCGGTATTATGTGCGTGGCTAAGAGTGGAGGGTGGGCGGAAGCGCGTAGCGCTTTCCGATTCCAGACGGAGACGACCTGGAATGGATGCGTGAGCTCACTGAGCTGCGAGGGTGGGTGGGACCGCCTCGCAGGAAGTGCATTTGTTGGTGGTCGATCTGCGCGCCAGGAAGCCGTGGTGCATAGGAGAGAGCAAGGCGCTGAGGCCCGGGCGGGCCGAGGACAGGGTGTGGGCGACGAAAGCTCGAGGTTCGAGGGTATGGCTCGAACGAGCTAGGTGGAGGCGCGATGCGCGCCGCTTACCCACGCTCGCCTAAAGACTAAGCGCGTGCCTTACGCTGCAGAGCCACACCCCCGAGCGACCTTAACCAATTAGCTTAGCGTAAACAAGTTTAAACTCCAATTGAAGTTAGCGATGTTTGAATTTATGTATAGCCACTCGGATTTATCCGTCACACATACTAGGATGAAGCCCTCCCTCTCACTCGAAGCGGCCGGATGGTACTTAAGCCTGGGATGTGACCTGAAATAATCCTCCGCTGACGTGATCATACATATATGCATATATGGCATCTACCCTGGTGCGCAACTTCCGTCTAGATGCATTCCGGTGCTAACATGTACACGAAAACAAAATCAGAGAAACGGTATAATGCGTTCAAGGTTCATCACTTCCTCACCGACGTCGGCATCATTCTGAGGCACAGGGCAACTACTATCACCGGCACTTTCGTCTGTCGTTGGCAAGGAAAGTGCCAAGGCAGCCCACAGTAAGAATATTATAAGAGGGACTTGTGCGACCTGCATTTTATCTGGATCATGAAAAGACGGTGAAGCCTCGATATTTCCATGTAGCATTATACACTCACGAAGTGACTGCGAGTCAGGAAGTCCACGAAGGATGAAACTGTATGTGCAGAGAAGTCTACCTTTTCTTTTATATCTTTGTGAAGCCATCCTGGGAGCTTCAACCATGCGTGCAATGGACCTGTCACATAAATTATCACACAGCTAATTGGTTGTTTCCAGGTGGCGTTGAGCCTCGCCCTTTTTCTGATCGCGGCACCTGTAACCCAGAACCATCGCTGGGCAGTGCGTTGGTGTGAGAAGCGTAGAAACGCCGCGGGGGAGCCATTCCCGGTCCGCTGTAGCTTCTCTCCTTCCGTTTTTGAGCTGAGCGGGCGGTCTCCAGTCTTCCCACCATCTTCTCGTGATGGATCACATTGGCTGTGTGTGCATAAGAAACACCGGTATCGCATCATGATCACAATGATGGAGTCCCCTGATGGCCCTCCCTCCGGCTGCTGTAAGTCCAGAAAGTGAAAAACCGCCAATCACTTGCTTCTCCATGTGACACAGATCTTCTCTCCCTGCCTCTGCCACTATCCGAGTGCCGTTCTGATTTCTGTTGCCATCGTCTCGATCTGGCTCGATAGTCTATATCTAGCGTAAACTCTCGTTGACTGTGAAATTTGAAATGGATGTTCTAGACAATGCGTCAGCCTGGGGTGAGTGTGAAGAAGTCAGCCCATATATATTTCCGGCAGGTAAGATCCTACCTAGTTGTATAACAAGTGCTCATCACAGACCCCATAACTGGGCTATCTTCATCCCGATTTCCAATGGATAATCTCAGACTGAGCGCCCAGAGGTAATAGTGACAAGGATTACTCACCCACATCGATCTATGCATCCGACACACAAGCAGGGTTGATGGACTGATTGGTAAATGACAGAAGAACTCGATATGGCCACTGCGTCCTATCCCCACTGACTCGGAGTCTTTATCTCAGCTACGCCAATGCCACGCTCGTGACGATGCTACCCACTCCGTATTGAAAAAGTAAGAGCCATTCGGAGGGCGAAGGCGACGACAGACTCAGTGACGTCCGATTCATCGACTCAAATGACATGGAATTCGCCTGAATAAAACTAAATTGATTTTGTAATAGTCTCGGCGGGCGCTTTTCTACCCGAGAGAGCTGCATGACAGCCAGACAAACGAATGTTTCTATCATGTGTTGTACGTTTGCGAACAAGTTGGTGTTGTAGATGAGGGAAGCCTGGGTTGTCATGATGCCAGTGGCGAACTTGAAATACAGGGAGGGCAAGAAAGGCGGGCTTTACTGGTACCGTACGCGGACGTATAAGTAGTTGTCAGAAACGTTTGTGTTCTCCCTGATGAACACGAACGTGTGGGCTAGGACGCACTCGGGATGGGGACAATGAATGAGGACGGCTCGACTAAGTTATACTCTCAAGACGGCAATTGCTCCATAAAGTCTCCGACTTGGTTTTTATGATGGAAAAACACCTCTGTTCGTCGACATGATTCACCATTTCGCATCGCAACCAAAGATGCTACTGTGACATAGATATACTTGCAAAGCTCGCTTCCACCGGCAAAATATAAGTAATGATCAGATTTCATTTCCCTCCTGAGAGTGCCAATTTGCATCAACCAGGGGTTCAAACCGCCGTCAAGAACCTTCCGACGATCTCAAAGTAACGTTCACGTTCCTCGAAAAACGCCAAGTGACTGCTCTTCGCGAATGTCACCCAACGCACTTTAGATATCTTCTCGAAGAACGGCGCCACACACACGTCTTGGGCTTCGTCGTCCAGTCCATGAGTCAGAAGAGTTGTACACTGGATGGTGTGAATCTGGTCCAAACAAGACCAGTCCTTCAGCGTTCCGATGATGGTGAATTCAGACGGACCCAGCCTACCCCACCACGTTAGACTTCTGATGGGAACGGAGCAAGCACTTGGAAGCACTCACATGGTCGTGTAAACAACAGGGTCGGCTTGCATAGAAGCAAAGGAAGCGAGCAGCTCTTCTGGCCACGGATCGAGCTTGCAAACATGCTTTTTGTAAAAAACGTTCATCCCCTCTTGATACTCCGGATCGTCCGTAGTTCCTTCCTTCTCGTGCTTCTCCAACATCTCCCTCAACTTCTCTGGAAGCTGCGCTAGAAGCTGACGAGTGCTTTGCGCCCACAGAGCCATGGACGGCGCTGCGCTTGCAAGGACTAGGCGGTGGATCCCAGGAGGGTGTCTGTAACCCACATAGTGCGCCGCGAGCATTCCGCCCCAGGAGTGTCCGGCCAGATCAAAGTTGGTTCGGATGCCGAGATGATCAAGAAGGTTGTCGAGCTCGTCCATGAAGAGGTCGAGCGTCCAGAACTCTTTAGGCACATCCTGGGGGTGGGATGACTCGCCGATACCAATCTGGTCGTAGAAGACGACTGGAATATTGAAGCGATCGTGAAGATCCTTGAATGGGAGGAGGTAATGGTGGGAGAAGCCGGGACCGCCGTGGAGGACGACCAATGGTCGAACGCTGGATCTGAGGTTACCAAAGACCTTGTACCATGTCTGGTAGGTTTCGTTGCCAACGCGAAAATCTATCTTCCCAGTGGTCTCAGCCATTACTGCTGTTGTGAGTGGTCACTACTGGGCGAATAAAGACACCTACTGAGGTTTTCTTATAGTTATGCTGTGTGGTGTACATACCCTTCCTAAATGAACAGTCGCCACCAGCCTTTACCATTTCCAGCTGCGTACAAAACCATCAAAGATGTAAGTACATGTGTTTCTATTTTTTTTTTCGAATTCTTCCATCTGTAACAAGGTCATATCAGAAGAACAAATCATTGGCGTTGCACACTTGTGGGCGCCGCAGGAGGTGATCGGACACCAAGCTTCTAGATCCAGATCATCGATTATGAGTCATTTTTCCACCTCGCATAGGTCATGTTTGTCGATAAAACCGTTACTGAATCTACAGATTCGGCTCATCAAGATCTTGAGATGCGTCCAGCACAGGTTAACCTAAAGAGAATGCACCAGTCGCCGTCCAAATGCACAAGGTGTAAGTTTTCACTTGCGTATATCAATCAAGTCCACCACACAAGAGCTTTAGAATGTTGGCCCCCACATCCGCCCTCCTTTTATGTGTATGCCTCAGTCTCGTAATATTCACAGATTGTGTAAGGCTATCGAAAGGTAGTTATTGGACAATCGCCCTTCCTACACATGGTCTAATGGTTCAATATAGACCTGTCGCTATCAATCGTGTTCGGAGAGCCAGTCGCAATGCGTGTTGACAAGACCAGTCACTATAGCCTCACGTCGGAAGATGGGAAAGCTGAGTTTGAGGCGCTCATCCCGCGCGGGGGACACACAGTTGCCGTTCCCAACCCCACAACTGGCAAACCGATCACCTATACTGTCACCCTTTTTCATCAGCTCAAGTGTCTCAGCATCATCCGTGATAACTATAACTCTAGAGAACCGGCATCTCAACTTACAAAGCATTGCATGAACTACTTACGGCAGTCGACATTATGCGACATCAACACAAGAATTGAACATTCCATCAAGCCGAAGGGGACTGAGTCGAGGGGGTATGACACAGTTTGTCGGGACTGGACGAAATTGTATGATGAAGTAGAGAGGATTCACATTGGCGGAGCTGGTGGCGGGCATGCGGGTATGAACTAGTAATGAATGATGATCCGTCGGATGGTCGAGCAAGCCCTTTCCCCATCGCAGATGATAAGCCACTACGGATTATCATGTATCAGGACACGGAGGCCGGAGATTGCATACCTGACTTAGTGTAACTATTAGCGTTAAGTGACCGACGACTTGGATGGCCTCGGACACCGTGATTGCATGCGGATACTATCCTGGCCCGGTTGTTGCCTCCCAACGCGAAGCATTCAGATTCTTCTAGTATATGCGACATCATGATCTGGACCCGGGGTCTGGGGCATTTGAACTTGAAATTCGAAGCATCATTGCATCGCTGTCCTTTTACGAAATTGGCTATGCATTTTCAAAACTCCAGGCCCCGGTGCTAGTCCTATTTACAGTCGGAAATGTATGGCCCCCATATCCCCGATCACAAGAACAACGGGAAACGGCGTCGTTGTTCGAGCTACGGTGACGCTGCGCCAATCTTTCCGACAAATCATAGTATTACGTGACTCACGAACAATGCAATGCAACGGCAACTTGACTGACAGCCAAAAACCTTTAACGAGATTGTCAGCCATTGCAAATTTTATCCTGCTTGATTTCTCTCCCGTCAGAGTAGAGCAACTTTTTTCCACTCGAAAGAGTCTGGGTTGGGAAGACTAGCTTGATTTGCACCATTTGTTTACCAGACAGGCGACGTCATGTTCTCTATGCGCCCTAATAACTCGGACTACATCCCCCTGCTAGGCGAGGGTCAGCTTAGACATGGTAATCCCGCGTCGTGCGACGACTGCCAGTGCGTAGCGCCCACCCCCTGCCTCGACGAGAAGCGACCCAAACGACCCAAAGTTCAAGCGGCTCCCTGGACCCTCATTGTGGTCGTTATGTGTACACTTCTCAACGTCGCACTCAGCCTTTCTCCTCTCCTATTCCGAGTCCCCTCGAATGAGAGGACCTCTCAGGCTGGCAGACTCATCACAAGGCAAAACATCCACCTCCTCCCCCGACCCAATCAATATATTGGGTTTGACGAGATACCGCGATCTACTCCACCTGTCAGTCGACAACTCACCACGCACCCTATTCTTCTCAGCTTGGTGGACTCCGCATCCCCGGACACCGTGTTTGAGGATAATTTTGCAGCACAAATGGTCAGGAGTGGCATGATTACGCCTGACGATAGGAGAGTGCGCACTACACACACCGTAAGCCCATTCTGGCCCTTCAAGTTCAAAATGACTCTAATATGGAAACACCAAGATGTCGACCATTATTCAGTTCCGTGCAATCGACTGGGGGATGGAGATCTGTGAGCTCCACATCGACTTACCGGAGGTCTATGGTCAGATGGGCCATTCTGGTTTACTCACTCTGCATCGAATCAATTCCACGATCCCCCTGGACACTACTTCCCTCTCGTATAGCACCCGTCCACCCCGCATAACCAAAGTTGGAAACATTCCCCTTGGGACAGGGGTCGTGCAATGGCATAGGAAATTCAGTTGTCCCATGGACACAGTTCTGTCGTTCGAGCTCAGTTGTGCCCCCTCGGAGGAATCGGGTAGTGATTCTGGCTGCTTCGTAGAGTGGATACAGACCAAGGATGCAAAACCTGGTGAGTTCACCTGAACTCGCAGACTGCGTAACCAACTTTATTTCCGATTGCAGTCGCAGCCATACACATGGTGCAGCACTCGACCGTGTAATGAAGCGCAAACCTCTTCCGTCATTGAACCAGTGGGGAGTACGTATGTACCAACGTGACGCAGATTGTTTTATGTTGTTTTTTGTAATGCTCTACTACACTCAAGGCTATACATATGGTACAATGTCGACGATATTTACTTGTTGGTCCCCCCCGGTGAACGATTTGGACACATTCCACAATACTAAATACGTAGAAAGAGAGGTGGCGTGTATGAATCGGAAAGCACTGCACTGAGGGGGATACATCTTGCCAATGTTCTGTTTCTCTATATTTCAAGTCGCTTGTGACACTTATGATGATATTTTCTGTTGGAGATCACTCGGTTGTAGGCACACTTTCTTCATTTTCATTACATAAGCTACCATATTTGAACGCTACGGTTAGCTAAGTGCCTTCCTCCAATCTCGTACCACGTCGACTGGAGTCCTTACAGACTCGTGTTATAGGTCAACTATCTTTTCACAGTTTCAAATACCTCTAGGTCAAAAAATGCTATCATGTGCGCCAGACTCTCTCTGAACCGTCAATTCCACTCTTTCGCCCACTCTGTCCAATCCTGATAGTTCTTGTCCATTGCAGTATACACTTGTTGCCAGTCACGGCAAACCAGAGTATCTCCAACACGGTCCTTTTCAAAGTCCTTCATCATAAAGTCTCCAAGTTCGAGCGTATGCGCAGCCTGACATAGCAACATTTGCCGGAAGTAGTTGAAGCAGTGATGCAAATGTTCGTAAGTGGCATATTTGTCGTTGTGGTTGTCCAGTGCTCTCTGGATTAACCAGAGACAATGGAATAGATGTCCAAATGCCGTGCTGAATATCCTATGGTCTGGCCCAAGGCGTGTACGACTGGCTTCCTTGGGTGCTGTGATAAGGTTTTTCCATTCCATCTGGGCGATGGCATCTGATATGTTAGGCGAAAAATGGACAGTCTCGTGGAGAGTCATGGCAACCAAACTATCAGAGATATCGAGAGGTAGCTTGAAGGGATAATCCTCGCCACGATAAGTGTAAACCACACTGGGAGACCCTGCTTTGCATGCTGGGGTGAGCTGGTACACCGGATTATCCTTCTCAGTTGACTCACGGGAAGTTGCTGAACTCATCCAAAGCTTGAGGTTGACACATCTCCAGGCTGCGAGGAGGAGATTGAGGATGGTAAGAATCTTGCACGTAAGATTCATCATGCTACCAGCTCCAAGTGGAAACAGCCTTTCGAATGATATTCGAGTTAGACTCGGTATGACAAGTGAATGTGTTATAACACACGATTTCTATGATAAGCTGAATGTCCAAACGTTCATCAATGAACTAACCTGAAAGGAACGTAGAAATACCAGTGGTGGCAGGTCTAATAGCAGATAACGCAGGTAGCCTTACAACAGTCTGGAGGCCACTGAATCTGAAAGCAGCTTGTCGACTTCATATGAGTAAAAATGGACCCTTCCACGGCATCATGTGTTCATTCCGCTGCAAACTTCTGCATCCACCGTGACGCCTCGGAGTTACAAATCTCCTTGGCAGGCGTAGAGTACTGGTATGTAATATTGTGATCGGTGAACTGAGGAAAAAAAAACACAGGATGAAAAATGCTATTGGGTTTGTCACGCACACCGGCGGATCATGAACTAATTCCGTAGAAAACTTCAACACGAGATTAGACATCGATCGCCGTGTAGCTAAAACCAGAAAAGAACCAGCAAAAATAAACCTAGTAAAACACACGTGGTCACCTGTCCTAACGATCACCAGAGATACATTGCCAAGACAATGGGTAACAAAAACAGAGGTTTTAGTGGGTATCACGTTGCACAGTCCCCCTGCGGCCACTGGGGCAACTGACAACTCACGAAGTCCCACACACCCTGCATCCACAGGGTGTACGTAAGAGCATTTTCCCTCGGACCATAATATCACTTGTCCAAAAAAAAGAACTAGTTCCGTAACGAGCCCAGCAGTAGAACTCCGCCTGATACTAGCCGCAGATGCGGCAGCAATCACCACAGCCTGAGTATTGCCTGATTCGTTTCGTGTAAGTAGTAAATATGGTCTAATATCTCCGAAATGGATAGCGCCCATTGTTCAGCTTGATGGGATCTATCTCCCAGTGAGTTGTTGCATGAAGAGGCTTCGAATCTCCGAGTTGGAAATCAACTAGTAGGCATGACATGTAAATTCAATCCATCACGATGGAAGTTGGTACAGCAATATTCCATACCTTCGGCTCAAGCCCCCTCCAGGCTGATTTTCCACTATCTTTCAATTTGAAGGTTGATAGTGTGCACTGTTGAGCCATGGCAGGGCAGCGTGACTGATCCGATTTGTGTTTACTATACCAAGTAGTAGACTGGTAGTACATCCGACCTGAAGCTGTGTCCTGAACCCCAGTGTAGTATGCCTGAGGATTCCGGGTCAGACTTGAGAAATAACAAGGACCTCTGAGTGTACCTGACTCAACATCGTATCTTACACAACCCAGGTTGTGAGTTTGATTGGTATGTGTGTGACCATGAATGTGATGTGAACCGGCCATGGCCAAACGGCGGAAACACTGAGACGAGCAGACAAGCGAACAGGACCAAACTCTGTAAGGCGACCACGGCGTACGGGTACAAGGGCAGTTCTGCTATCTCTACAGCGAGCGGTGGAGATATACCTGGTACGATACGTGACTAGGGTGCCAGTGTGAAGTAGGCTTGTATGTGACCATCGAATGATTGAATTCAACATTGCAAGCAACTCAGGGAAGTTGACCGTGTCGGCGGATACCTAGTGCATAGTACTAAGCACATGACCCCTCCCAGTCGCTTCCGTGCTTCGCACCTGCACTCAGGGCAGTTCTGGACTTTCTGTGGTTGACAAGAATCCGTTTCGTGAAACATGAACAAGGAAGCACGAAATTAACACAAGCATTCGTGGCAAAGCCCCGTGCTTGATGGATTTTATGTGCATTGAGTTCCAACCTCACACTACGTAAAGATACCACAAGGAGTTCGTAACCTGAGTCTGTACACTACGAGTCTTGGTACATGTCTCCGTGATCAATAAATACGAAAAGAACAAGGAACAGAGGAAGTCAAGCAGGTTGTTTTTCAAGTCGGAACATATAGATCATGATGTTTTAAAACACCTCACTAGCATTCTTTGGCTCCTCACCAGAACCTCCCAGCGTAAGCGAACCGCCAGGCGAGGTGAAAGGCATCTTTCCTAATTGCAGAGGATCTGACCCCCGAATTGACATCACGTGTGCCACAGTATCTTCATTCCATCCTTTACCCTGCGCAACACGGAACACGATCAGCAACGTCGCAATGGACTGTGGTCCGTGGTAAGCAGTAGCCAGTTAGTAGTTTAGACCAACCTCACCTGGAACTGACCCAAGGCTTGAATAAAAA
>JBBPTO010000075.1:0-60467 GCA_038094155.1 Pulveroboletus cf. aberrans | reverse complement strand
CCAGAAGGCTATAGGCAGTGATTAAGGCCAAAGGAAGACACCCTAAGTACTAAAAGTATAAAATTGGAATGATGCTCAAATAAGTGTCCCAATGACATGTCATTTTAAAATGGCTGTAACTCAGTGGAATGACAACCGAATCACATGATCTAATTGGGGTTAGGAGGCCCAGGGTAAGTAATACTTTCGCCCCTGCAAGTGTTTGGCCTTGTTTGCTTTTTCTACTGGCAATTAACCAATCTCTTCAAAATGCACCAACATTGGGACACTTTTTTGAGCCACTGTATATGACTGAGGGGATTGGGTCCAGTGGACTCCCACCCACTCTCTGAGGCTCTAAGTATGAAAAGATATAAAATCCAGAACTCACCTGACTTGAATACTATGAATGCTGGACGAACAGGCACCAGGGACAGAATGAATAGCACTCAGGTTTTGAGGACAACACTTCAGGAATCACTTCATCAGCTTCGGAAAGAACTCAAGAACTGGGGATATCGAGGGATTGCACCATAGGAGCATATGGTCTCCTACATCACTTCCTCCAAGCCTCTGGGCCTCCACCTCCTCTCTGTTTCCCACCTCCAATTCATCTCTATTCCCTCACTCCTTTCATCTTCAATCCTTGAACTTGGTTGCTGTGTGTCAAAAGTTGATTTAGTTCCTTTCATTCATTTGCAGGGCTACTCCTTGGATTCAGTCATCCAACCTCCCCCAAGTCCTCCACTTTGATTATCCTCCATTCTGTTCCAACTCTCCTAGTGCTTCAATCACCTCCACATGCCTCTGCACTGCCTTTGACATCAAACATCAGCACAATTACTCTTTCCCATTTCTCTTTTAACATTGGAACATCAACCTTAAAGAGGAGAATAAGGGACTGCACTTGTGATCACAACAACTCCCTTGCAACTCCAAAATGCTTGCTTCATCCCTCTGAAGTTCACATCAACTACTCTGACAATCCAACATTTGCTCCATCTTGGCTCCCTTTTGCACTGCACTCCTGATCTGTTCCCTTGTCACATTTCTTGTCCTCACCTCTTCTTCCATTCCTTCCATCCTTGGTCCTAGTTGCTGTGTGTCAAAAGTTGAGTACATCCTTTTGTTCATCTACAGAACTGTTCCTTGGACCTCAACTCCCTCTCAATTCCTGACCTTCAACATTCTTCCATGCCCTTAAATCAACCTCCAATATCCTCTTCTCAAACTTCCACAACCTCATCTTCTCAACCTCTGATTTTCCTCTCATGACTTTCATACCCTTATCTTCCCAACTTCTGAATCCTCATCCTCAACCTCTGACTTCCCCCTCATCTAGCATGACTTTCACACCCTTACCTTCTCAGCCTCCACCCTTTATTTCACGATGCCTCACTTCAATTAACAAGTGCAACTCTGCTCCTCATGACAGACCTCAAGTCTTGAAGCCTCACTTTGTCACCATTCGAAGCTACATAGGCACCTTCCTTCTCCTCACTCCCTCTGATTGTGCTAGTACACTCTTGCCACCTCTGTTCACTGAATTTCACTCCTCTCTGCCCTCTGCTTCTCTCCAACATCTTCTTCAGATTTCAATTGCTCAAAGACACATTGATTGTCCACCTAAGGCAAAATTTCAGCACATTCAGCACTCATCAACAGAATAAACTGGCCCATGTCCCCATTCTCTTTGGATGCAGCATTCTGATGTTGAGTATTTCCCTTGACTAATTGAGCTCAAACTCCAGACCCTCCACATCTGCTCCAATCAGATAAACAGTTTGCTTGATCATGTTTTAGGTACTCAGACAGTTGCTTCCTCAAAACACTCCTTTTTTCAAATCCTCCATTATCTCTCTTCTCTCTGTGTCCTCTATCTTCAGCCAACCCCCATCCTCATTATTCCTCTGTTGAACTCTGTTCACCTTCAACAACTTCTTTCACTCACTCATGTACTCTGGACCCCCTCCAGATGCCCCAACATTCCTTCCATTATTCCCTCAACATTTGGTTTTTGGCCACTACATGCCTGACTTTGTCACTCCCCCTCCATTCCCAAGGTTTTTTCAACTGCAAGTGTTCCCCTCATCTCACCTCCACTTACCTCTGACACTGCTCAGCCTTGTGGACCTCCACCTCCACTTTCTCAGACCATCCTCCAACACTACTACCCCCATTCTGATTTTGTTGAAAGTTCCTCTGATTGGTAAATTCATTAAGAGACTATTTCTCTGACTATCGCTCCACTTGTCTCCATCTCTCTTGAATCCCTCTCAGGATCTTGCAGAATCTTCTCTGACATTCTCAATTTCCCTCCAAACAATCTCTCTCTCTCTCTCTCTCTCTCTCTCTCTCTCTCTCTCTCTCTCTCCTATGTCCCTCTTTTTCCTCTGAAATTCCTCCACTGTGCCTACAAGACTTTGGAAAGTCTCCCCTATAAGGGGGGGATAAGAACTCCACTCACTCATCACTGACCTAGCAAAGCTCACAGAGTTCCTTCGAGTTTTATCTGACTCACTCTGATCACTTCTGGTCTCAACTCCATGATGTTCTGTCAATCAGTCCCATCTCCGATCTCTAACAAGACTCTCCCCTTTCATCCTAACTCATGGCCAACCTCTCATTGTGAATATCTCCCTCAGACCCCATTTCTTCTATCTTAGAACATCTTCTCTCCTTTCTGACCATCCCTTCATTTCCTCTGCCTTCCCTGACAACACCTCCAATATTTTTCTATTTCCTCTGAAACCAATGTCACTCTTTTCACTCATCTCTTAAGCACTTACTTACATAAAAACCTCCAAAAGAACCTCCAATACTTATATTTCTCCATTATCTTACTCACTCTTCATTTTACTCCAAATCTCATTCATTCACAAAAGAAAAGAAGAAAAGTTTCTATGTTCTATCTACACTCCTTCTTCAACTTCCTCCTTCTCATCTCCATCATCTCTGACACATCCCCTCCATCCTCTTCTTTCCCCTCCACATCTTCCTTCTCTGTCCCAACCCTCTTCTTCCTCTTTTCCTTCACCTAAGTCTGCACCTCCTTTTTGGTGTGCTCCACCTTTCCACCCTCCTTCTGCTCCTTCCTCATCACATGGAGCTCCCTCCAAGCCCTGGTCACCACCTTCACAATTGTCTCGAGATGACCTGCAATCTCCCAAAGCACTCCTAAGAGTGCTCCATCAACCACCTCCATCTTTCTGCTCATCCTTGACAGCTCCACTGCAATCTCCACCATGGGCCACACCCACTTCTTCTTCTTCCCACTCTTTGATGACTCCAGCACCTCTGCTACTTCCTCCAACCTTGTGCAGGTAACATGCACCCTGGTGCATCCCACGCATGCCATCCTCTTCATGTCTGATGGTGGCACACAGACATTCCCCTGCCTCTGACACTGGTCACACCCCTTGCTTTCCTGCTCCCTCTGCTTCCTCTTCAACCCACTCCATTCCTCCACGTTGTAAGGAGCCATAGCTCCTTAGATTCATATCCAGTCTATCCACATCTGGTTGACTTTTCCTAGGTTATCTACAGTCTCTCTCAAGCATGCATTCAATCCACATACCATCCATGTCCTATCTGTCATTGATCCAGTTCCAGTCCACCTTTTATCATATGTATCTGGTCAATCCAAGTCTGATTTTCTCTCTCTTCTTTGAAGTACACACCATCCTCCATCCATTTGTACAACCAGATATGATGCAGCAATAGTTATATTTTCTTTTTTTTATTGTCAGTGATCTATCCCTGCTGATAATGGAATGATGGACACTATCTTTACCTATGGTGCTTTATGTCATGGCTAGACTAGCTGTCAGTCAAAAGTCAAGGGAAATGCCCTGACTATAAAATTTCTACTCTCCAAAATTATGAGACTTTTTTTCGACTCATCAGGTCCCCATCTGACTTCTGTGGGTGTTTTCCCCCTTTGCTGTCCTCATCATCTTCATTGTCCTCCTCACACTCAGTCCTCATCCTCAACCAGGTACTTTTGATCTGGTGAACTCTCACTACCAGATACATGCCAGATCCCCCTCAAACCTACAGGGAGCACCTTGATTCTGTCCCCTTCTCACTTCACAACCTTTAGGAATCCCTTAGGGATGAGTACCACTCATACCCTTCTTCACTTATTGTCTATCTCAGACTAGTCCAGTGGTTGGCATCACACCCATGCACTACAATTACTCTAGAAACTCTACATGCAAACCTAGACTCTATGATACAAAAACTCTATGCATGATCCCACAACCCTACCCATGCACAAGGTATGACATCATATGCATTCTAGACTGCCCTAGATTATTCTATGTATTACCCATTATCCATACCCTTCACCACACCCTTAAACCTATTCATATATGATCTTCCATTCTTCCACAGCCTTGCACATCAGGCATGTACAAGACTGTAGCAAGCTTCCATTTGATCTCTATTATATTAGATACATGCACAGACATCATGGACATCTTAGATTAGTACACCATAGATACAAACACACATGTAGTATAGAAAGGCTTGAATAAAATCCACCAAGGACAGTCTTATCCTCTTGGTGTTTCCTCAGCATCAAAGATGTCGACTCATTCATCCCCTTGACTATTGAGCAACCTAGAGCCTTTAGTGATTCTGAGTTGTTTCAAGTTCAATCAGGTCCTTCTGACCCTCTGTCAGCCCTGTTGATGCTCCAAGCATGCCATGCACCTGATCACTGGTTGCCCTTTCCTTCCCCTTCTCTGCCTCTCTTGCCCTTCACTCCCTCACCTCATTGTGCCTCCTCTTTGCCTCCATGAGTGCTAGCTCCATCTTGCACTGCTCCACCACCTGTCATTTTTCACACTCCTTGTGCAGTCTCCACTCCTTCTCCTCTGCCTCTGCCTGCTCCTCATGCTTCCATTACTCCTGTTCCTCAGCCTCATACCTCTGATGCACTGCCCATTCTTGCTCACACCTCTGTTGCACTGCAGCTTTGTCATCTCATCATCAGATGAACTTGCTTCACAGCTGCTGGACATGGTGATGGTTGTGGATGAAAGGCAAGTTGTTCTCTGAACACACCTTATACACAGTGCCACAAGGTTCAAACTCTGCCAGATGCTCCTGAGTTTCCACTGGATCAACAAAGTCCATTGTCTATCAAACAATAGTGAACTACTGGACCCTATGCTTATGACCTTTGGGCCTTGAGAGCTCAGCTCTAATTGGAGGGCACTGTCATATCCCATTTTAATCTCAACCCCACACCTCCAGACTCCCCTCTGATACCCTCTATGCCACCTCCAACTCCAACTCCCTTATCTCTGGTCTCCTCCAATGGACTCCATCCTACCTCTCATCAGACCTCCAATATTGAAACCCTTTCTCCATCAGACCAATTATAATTGGCCTGGATCTTATTTCTCTTTATGTTCACTTCATTCCTCATTCCTATGATCATTCCTATGTTATACCTGTATTACATTTCATTCATCCATCCTGTGTACATCACTCCTCAGCACCCTATGACCTTCAATCATTACAGTACCTTTACATATGGTTTCCTCCATTCTCCATTTCAGACTCTGATCTGAACTCGTAGTATATAAGTACTATAATCTCCTCATGTATTCCTTAGTTCAAATATTGACATTGCTCATTGTTTTTAATAGTTATTCCAATTTCCACTCCTCTAACTCTGTCCGATCCTGATGAATTTTCCCTTCTTCCTTTATCCTCTTCACTTTGTCCCTTCCATCTCTGAAATGAGGATCCAACAGTAGGCAAGGGCATGACACATATGTAAGTCCTGCACCAAGTCCTTACCCCCACAACCCCTTATCTCCATTCCAATACACCTTCATCACCTCTGCATGTTGCTCTGCCCCATCTCTGTCAGACCTCTGGCCCTTTCAGCATCCTTTCACCCCAGAGTTGACTGATATACCTCAGATCTCTGTCAGACAAAGCCCTGGAGGAGTATGGATCATGACAGTGACCCTAAGCTAGATGGGTCCTCTAATGCTTTTAAAATGCTACTGAATCAATTAGTTTTATATTCAACTTGACAGATCTGTTATTCATTGACTATCTTGTCTTTTACCTTCTCAGGCATTACTTCATCTATCTTTTTCTTTCTTTCCTTTCCATATTCATGCAACTTCTCACACTTTACCTTCTGCTTTCTGCAGAAGAAGCAGGTCTGTCTCTCAGATCTGAAGCAAACTGCCTGTGTCCTTGCATGCAGAGAGTACAGCATTGCATACTGAACTTCTTGTGCATTTCCTTAACATCATCATTATTGTTGGTCATAATCAACTGTTTACACTATAGATAGGTCATTTTCCCTTTGATCTCAATGATTCCATCACTTACCTTGAGTTGTGGTACTTCTACCACAACAACTGGACTGTCTAGCATGACTATAAGTTGCAACAGCTTTTCCACTGTCATTCATCCAGGGGCTCCCTCCATCCAGACTTTCACACTCACCACTACTACTGTTTCTTTCTTCTCTGCTGCTTTCTCCAAACCCTCCTCAGTTTGTCATTTCACTGCTGCTTCACTCCTTCACTTGTATACCATCTCATTCATGTTCTATATTATCCTGAACATTCAGCTGTCAATCAGAGCCTCAATACCATGATTCTTTTCCTTCAAGAGGCAAATGTAAACCTGTTTCTGAAATGAAATTTATTAGCTTACCATATGCAACACCTGATGTAAAGTTTCCTAAGGCCCAAAAGTGAAATATCATGTAAGTGAATAAGGTGTGAGTGTACTCTTGACCCACAGAATTGCAAACAGAGAAAGAAAAGATGAAGACTAATAGTAATGGCTTAATAGTCTCACTGAAATGCTATAAAATAACAGTCTGAAACCTCTCCATTTTGTAGAGCTAAGGAATAAATTATGTTTTTGCAGAACTTGACAGGACTCAAAGAAAATAAAGGCACTTCAAACTCAGAGACTTAGAAATAAGGGTGGATGGATTGCATGATCTACATAGGATGAAGTTCTATGTGCAAAAGTCTAATCTCGAAATATCTAAATAATGTATAGTAAAAGATAGGAATTCTAAGAAAAAATGTAATTCAAAGTATGGAGGAGCATCTAACCCTAAATTCTTAAAATGTGAAAAGACTAACCTTCAGACAAAGGCTGAATTGACTTGAGTTGAAGTGGAAAACAGTGAAAAAATCTCAGGTTTGGGCAGATTTTAAGAAAGAGATTGAAAAAGGTCAGCATATCACTTTGGAAAACACTCATTTTCTACACCAGATCACTTACTATCACAACATTCCACTCCTTCAACCACATTTCTTGCTTATCCTGGAGCATTTCCCTGTTATATAGAATCATCTGACCAATGTCACAGATGAGGGCATTGATGGATATCAAATCCTTTGTGGTGGCTACCTTTGAACTGTCCTATGATATCAATAGACTTGGCAAATGCAAAGATGTTGAAGAAGGTGGTGGAGAGAGCCATGGAGGTTATGATGGTTGTGAAAAGGAAAGATTTGTGGCAAGTCATTTCAGACTCAGACACAACACCATTGTTTGTTCCAAATTCTCTGTTATATTTCAAGTCCCCTCCAGATGTAAGGAGTCATCAATCCTTATGTCCATATCTGGTCCATTTATATATCATATGTTTGACTTTCTCTAGATTATTATCAAATTCCTCTGAAGTTTCCTGTGAATCTGTGTTCCATCTTTGTTCCATCCATTCCAATTCATGTCTGGTTTACCCTATTCATATGTGCCTGATATTACTTTCATCATTTCTCTTGTTTTCAGTCCTTGTTTTCAACTGGAATCCCTCAATCTGGTCAACTGTCAACACTGGATTGACATCAGATTATGCTGGAAATGTCTTGATCCTTTCCCTTCTCATAATTCAATCATTTGAAATCCTTTAAAATCAAGTCCTACTCATATTCTTCTCTCTACCTCTTACTAGTCCAGCAGTTAGCACATCACCCACTTTATTTATCTTTCAGTTGTTTTCACAACATGGTCATTCAGGTGGGTCATGTTCAGAAATTCAACAGTTGCAGAAAGTCTGACATATTAGCAAAGGTAAACACATGTATTATACAAGCCAGCCTTTCTTTCATGTGTCACAAGGACAAGAGTCTAATTCATCAATCACAGTCTTCATAATTTTATCCTCCAGCAATGGCAGTCTTGTGAACTCAGAATGCTAGTTCAACCAGCAGAATTTCAATATATTGCTATTGATAGCTAGACAAATATTCCAGACCTCCCATATCCCAAAATTGATACTAGAAAGACACCCTAAAGTGGTACATCTTTAACTGAATTATTGGCTTTGATGCATAATCCTTATTATCACTGAGTCATAATCATCATGCAGATGGACAAAAGTATTCTATTTCATAGAAAATGAGTTTTTCAAGCTGAACAGAACATTATGGGATTGGTCCCAGTACATGGTCACTTAATCAATAACTAGCAATGAGTACAAGATCAGGAAAATACCACACTCCACTGGATTTGACATGGGATGATGTAGAAAATAGGCATTCTCTACAGTGACAACCAATTAGTTCCTGCTGTTGATTTACTTCAATGCAAAAGCAGAGACATGAACTACTGGATTGGAGCCATAAAATAGTGTAGAGAAGGTCTATCAAG
Organism: Pulveroboletus cf. aberrans; assembly: GCA_038094155.1. Lineage (NCBI taxonomy): Eukaryota > Fungi > Basidiomycota > Agaricomycetes > Boletales > Boletaceae > Pulveroboletus > Pulveroboletus cf. aberrans. The sequence continues at coordinate 51,836 of JBBPTO010000075.1, read as the reverse complement.
ATGTGCTATGTGAATCACATCTTCACAAAAATCATCTAAAAGCAGAAGCTGTTAGCATGCAGGCAGCAAGTATGCTCAACATATTGTATCATTATTAGCTGAACAGTTAGCTTTCAACACAAGAACAGAAGAGACAAAAGTTCAAGAAATGAAATGAAAAACTACATAATTGATAATGGCTTTATGAAGTACTTGAAGGGTAGTGTGTCTTATCAGCAGATTGTGAACTACATATGAGAAAGTTTTGGAAGAAAAGGAGTTGGAAAAAGAAGAACATCAAAAGAGAAAAGTCAAACACACTGAAGCAACAGCAGCAGAGAAGGATGTAGAGAGAGGTCAACTGAAGAGAAACTAAGCTAAGTGACAGGAACACAAGAATGAAACAATGACTTGAAAAGTTAAGAGACTTTGTAAAGCAGGAACATCAATTGAAACATCCAGCCACTAGCAACCTTGACAGAAATCAAAGCCAGCACCAAAGAGTGACCAAAACAACTCTAAAACTCATAGGGCTTCAAGTCATACATACTAGTCCTAGACTGAGAGAAAGGGAATGTCTAGCATTCTCAGAGAAAATCTCCAAGGAAATCAGGTGATTATAGTGTTAATAAGATAAGACATATGTAGGTTCAAGACAGTTTAAAGTGAAAGCATGAGCATGAGGTGCATAGCCAATGTGGCAGAATGGAAGAAAAGCATGTGGCTGTGGTATAGCCACCCACTGCACAGAAATGAAAGATAAACATATGAACAAAGAAGGAGAGGTTAAGGATTGATTGGCAATCCTGTTGTAAAATGTCTAAGTCTGTTGATGTAAAATATATCCTTATAACAGTAACAGTAAAAAAAAGAAGGGAATAAGAGAGATGTGAGTAGTGGTGGCACATCAGATAAGGATGATGATGGGAATGGCCCCCTTGTTAATTGTTGGTTGAGATACCAGCTAGGCTAATCAACACACTTGATATACCCCTTTTGGCCTGGTGCACTATGGCACAAGACTCAGAATGATAGCAGCTCAAACAAAGCATTCACCACTGTCAATGTACATACACCTATGTTGATTAGGTTCATGTTTTTCTTGATAGCATTTACATATATACAAACTTGTTGTTGTTGTGTATGAGCCTACAAAAATTCATAGACACAAATGGCAGTGGATGACTGTATTAATTTATTCATTGCAATGAAAATAACATCACACACTAAAAATTGTATGATGCAAGGTACAAGCAAAGCCAGTATCAATGCCAATTCTGTTATCTCAGTTACATACACATCCCTCATATATCCCACCAGTGCATATTCTTATGTGACTGATGCACTGATGGTGGTGCTTTGGCCGCATCCATGTATAGCACTTTTTGACAGGAGCACAGTCCCACTTTGAACAACTGACATCCCCGCACCTTGAGCATGCCATTCCTTTGTATTTGTCTGTGCATGTCCCTATGGCATCCTTTGGTCCATCTTGGAAAGAAGGATTGCAACCTGTAGCAGTCAATGTAAATCTTAGTTTATCAACTGTAATGTAAACGAAGCAGGTTTACCATCTGCAGAGCAGGCACGCTGAGGAGAATGATGCAGTGAGTGATTGTTCTTTGCTTGGTAAATGAAATGAGAGCACACACCATATAGTAACGAAAAATTGCCAGGGACACTGGCAGCGACGCAGTGAACATGATGAAGATGTTGAAGTGCATCATGGAATCCGGGTCAATTATGGGCCGAGTTGCGATCTAATCTGGAAGTTGATCACCAGGAGGTTCATATATACATACTCCCGAGTTCCAACCTCATATAGAACTGATATGCTGCACCCCCGTAACGTGGCGTGCTCAGTCTTCTGCCAGGGATCCAGTAAAGCCCTTGTTCATCCATCGTTTGAGGTTGAAGGCGATATATAACGTGTCACTCTCAAACATGTCGCACTCACGTTTGGTAGCGTCAGTCCCCTTGATATGACAGACTGCCGGTGGAAATAAATAATTCTTGAGAAATTTTCACGTAGTTTGTTGGTGTGCCGATGTGAGCAGCGCGGCATCGGCTGCTAGCTAGACGTCTCTGGGGTGGTCGTTAATCCCCGCCACCGTCCGCTTATGGCACAGGTGCCTTGTTGGCGCGACGCTGGCATCCCAGGCCAGGCGAAGGGCCATTACCTAAGTAATTCCGACATAGCTCGAGTATCACAAGAATCCGGCTACCATCATGTCGGGATCGGACCCGGAGGCACACGCAAGTGCAGAGGACAAGAACCTCATTTTCGTAGAACGGTGAGGACCAGACACTCCGTCAACCTGGCCCCTGTTTGAATACTGGCACGCGCCAGAACGACTGCGCACGTGGTACTACCATCCACAGACGATCACGATGATGCCTCCGAGTATGAATCAGTTTACGAGGAGACGGAGGAGAATGAAGAGGATCCCCTCGAAGACTTTCCGGACGACGCAGACGTGCGTGATTTCCTTGTCTTGCACGAAAGATGCACTGAGAGCTTGCTCGCGATTGCGCAACGTTTCGTGGAATGTAGGACATAGAGCTCTTACACGCGCGCGTGAGCTCACTCGCACCACTGAGATTGCAGCGCTTTGCTAGCCATCTGAGGCGGCTGTGTCTCCGACAGAATGTTGTGTCGTTTTTGGACCCGGATGTGTTCTGTCAGCTTCAAAAGCTGGAAGAACTGGACCTGTACGACAACAAAATCAAGACGGTTGGTGATGCATTGAATCAGCTGTCGTCTATGACGTGAGGTATTTGTTTCGTGTACGACTGGTGTTGACTCGCTGGGTGAATAGCACGCTGGATCTCTCGTTCAACCTGCTACGAAACATACCAGACGCTCTCGCTCATCTTCCATCTCTGCGGACGGTGTATTTTGTGCAGAATAGAATATCGAAGATAACGGGCCTTCAAACATGTGTGTCGCTGACGAGTCTCGAACTTGGGGGCAACCGGATTAGGGTACGTCATGTGGCTCTCGTCGTGCACCTCACTAACACACCATCTGCAGCGGATGGAAGGGCTGGATTCACTTGTCAACCTGGAAGAGCTATGGTTAGGAAAGAACAAACTTCCGAGACTCGAAGTACATCAGCTATCGGTGACCGTTCACTAGGATATTGACTTTCTAATGCTGCCAGAATCTGGATAAGCTCAAGAAACTGAGGATTCTATCGCTTCAATCTAATCGTATCACAAAGATGGAGAACTTGGAAGGATTAGAGAACCTGGAGGAACTATACCTCAGCCATAATGGAGTCGAGAGAATAGAAGGTCTCGAGCACAATGTAAGCAATCCCGACGTGACGAGAGGTCATGATTACGACAACATTTGTTAGAAAAAACTCAAGACATTGGACCTCGGAACGAATTTTATCCCTGAGCTAGAGAACATTGCGCATTTGACGTCGTTAGAGGAACTCTGGGTACGCGTGTTCCTGAAGGAGCGGGTGTTTGGTCGAACCCAAGTTTCTTCTAGCTGAACAATAACAAAATTCCTGATCTGAACGCACTCGAACCACAACTCAAGCATTTGACGTCTTTGGAGACGATCTATCTCGAAGGAAACCCCTGTCAGCAATCTGACGGGGCAAATTACAGACGGAAGATCATGCTATTCCTCCCGCAAGTAACACAGATCGATGCCACGTGCGTTTTCTTACAGTGATTAGGGCACCCGTTCAAAACTCATGCCTCCTTGTCCGGGTCTAGATTCGCGAAGCCGCTGTAAAGTCGTGTTCCTCGTGTGTTGGAATCGCCTTAGTTTTGTCGTGGTTTTACGCGTTGAACTGGAACTTGTTGTCTGAAACGTGCCCTTCATTATGGACCTCATGATTATGTGCCCCATCCCAATGCTATCGTTGTTTTAAGCTTAGGACCCTACTAGCAGGGGTTTCGTCGTGTGACCCGTTAGTCAGCGATAGGCGCGCATTCTACCTTATCCCCACCACCGTGGAGGCACTCAGAACGAGTCCTGGATGGCGCCGTCAGACAAAGCGAAGGCTGCGGGTGTCAGCGTCTCCTCCTTTTTCGATCTCAAGGCCGAGCTAGCAAAAAAATCAGATGAGTTTGTGAGGTCGAAAGCTGCGGGTGGTCCCAAATACGTTCCAGGTGAAGGGCGAACGCGACCAAACAAGGTACGCGCCTATTCATTCGCACCCCCTGTTGGAGACCAATTCGATGCTTCTGATGCACTTTTTCCTGTAGAAGCCCACCATATGGGCCCAGTCGAACAAGGGCGTTCATGGCCGAGCTGCACGCGACACTGAAATCGAAGAAGTGAGCAAAGTGACGGTTGAATCCGCACGGGCGGCATTGGAGCGCAAGGCCAGGGTGTACGAGAAATTGATGAAGGGCAAGTCTGGAGGGCTGAGCGAGAAGCAGTACGAGGCGCTCCTGGTCGACGTGCGTGTTTCTTCACTTTCGTCGGCTATGCGAGCGGATGGGCTTTCCGCTCGTATGTTCGTCGAGTTGGCCCGTGTATCCTGTACTGACATGGCCGGACAGTTTGATTCAAAGATAGTTGATCACTACGACTCGGATAGCGACGACGTGGACGAGTCGTTGACAGTCCCTACCAGACCCAGCGGGGAAGAGGTGCGTGTTTCATCTCACTCTTTCGCGTGCGTTATGTTCATTTGATGTTTAGGGTGACCCTATCATCGAATATGAAGATGAATTTGGACGAATACGGACCAGCAGACGGTCAGAGGTACCACGTCATCTCCTCCACAACCCGGAGGACGAAGAGATTGATGATGCGTAAGTCTTTCTGTTCTCTTTTGTGATCTGTGTCTCACATGTATGATGTATACAACAGGGACGTCATTCGTGCGTATATGCGCAGAAAAACACCGCTGTTCATATCACTGAGTTTCGGTTTCATTGCGCAGACGATCCTACCAACTTCTTCCCAGTATACGAACCTTCTGCTGAGCGAATCAAGGCTGTGCGAGACGAGCTTGCAGAGGCAGATAACCCTCTCTCCTCGCACTACGACGCATCAAAGGAAGTGCGCGCGAAAGGTGCTGCCTTCTACCAATTTTCTGGAGACGAAGAAAGGAGAAAGCAGCAAATGGAGGAGCTGAGAACGGCACGCGAAGAGACAAAGAAGGCGCGAGAAGATCTCGGCGCAACAGACGTAAAACCTGGCGAAGTGGAAGGTATGCGAGAGGAGAGCGATTCATCTACGAGTCGAGCCATAGAGAAACGCAAGAGAGAGATCGAAGAGCGACGGGCGTTGCTGGAAGCAAAACGTAAGAAGACGAAGATGGCGCCAGAAGGGGACGTAGACAGACAGGCGGGGCCATCTTCGAGTTCGGCGACGCCACCAGCGTCGTTTGTTGCCAGCGACCCGCTTGCTACTCTGGAGAGCGCCACTATATCTGCATCGCGCACCCCCGAAGCCTCGGTGACATGCTCAACCAAGGGCACATTTTTCGAGGCCGACGCATTCCTGGCCCAGCTTGAGCAAGATATGCTCAAAAAGCGATGATCAAGATCTGGTTAGGTTTTCGAATCCAATACAGTGAGTCAGACAGAATCCACATTTTATGCTTTCCAAACGAACTTTCGTCCCCGAACCCAGCCTCTGCACATCTCAACGAAAACAAACTGTTCGTTTACTTGTGCTGGACGATCCAGTCATCCCCCCTTTGGTACCTCCCCCTCAACGGCTCCATACCCGAAATCCCGTTCGTCGATGACCTGGATGGCCGGCTTCATCGCCGTGGCATGTCCGCAGTTCATCTTGACCTGGCCGGCACTAGGTTAACTCTAGACGAAGGTCGAAAACGCATCGATGGTTCGATACCATGTTGGTAGCGAACCCTCTTCGGGAAATATTGATGGTCCTAGTATAGGGTATCACAGACGTATGGCACACCTTCCCTCTCGTCCCAGAGTACCAGTTCGTCCGGCGTGTGCCCAGGGGTATGCAAGACCGTAACATCCGTGAACATAGCTATACTACGACAGGTCGCTGTTATACGATGGCCACGGGGAACAAGAGGGGGTGTATACGACGATATGCGAACACCTATCTTCTGGTATATAGGGTGTGTCTGGGAAGGCTCTCGCGCGAGGCAAAGGCAGGGTCATCCCCTATTGGGATTCTCAGCAATCAGGTACCACCATGAGAGTGCAGCCGGCAGGAATTAGTTAAGTCGAAAGTAAGATCGTGCTGGAAGCTCACACCTGCGAATCGGGGATCCCGAGCATTCTCACACGACCGTTTCAGCACAAGATGATCGAATCTCGGTGGGGTGCGAAGCCAAATAACTTGGTGGAGCGTTCCAACGTTGCACAGATCGAGATATTCTGAAAGACGGCAAAGGTTTGATTTGTATTTTGTTATCCATCGCCACCAAATTCCTGATTAGCGAACGATTGTAATGGTCTACAAGCGATGTCGTTGGTGTACGCTGGAGTCCCTAATTACTCGATCGTAAGGTTACAAAGGTGGACGTTCATCCTGAAATCCAACGGATGTGCCAACTTCCCCACAATGTGCTCCTTGACCCGAATTCGTTTATAGATGCCACCTGCTCGGGATATCAACAAGTGGGCTGCGAACGGTTTTCGCAATGGATGATCTTGCTCGTTCTCCGAGTCCGTGGATCCTACAATTAGCGCGTGGTCCCAAACCCTGAATATGCACATCGACTCGCTGTGAATCCGTCCGCGTCCAAACCCAAGCGTGATCGGCTCCGCCAACGTGACCGTCATCGGATGAAGCGACTCGGCGATGATATGGTATCGGAACAGGTGGCCCTCATGCCCCGCCTTGCGAGCGGCCGACATCTCCTTGGACTCCTCCACGTCCAACACCCTATATTCGAGCCCGTGACAGTGAACCCCTGCGCCTGCCATGAAAGGGCGGGGGTGCTGCTGGCTGACGCCAAAGCGGAGTTGCATATTGGTGAAGTTGACACTGAGACGGTCAATCTCATGCTGAATCTTCGGAACCATGGGATATTTTCGCATCATTTCCGCGATTCGCATGGTCGTCGGGACCGGTTGGACAACCGGGGGTTTGAAGGGGTCAAAGCATGCGGGGGAAGAAGCAAGGAAGGTGTTGGACCCTGGCATGCCTGTCCAGTCAAAGAGTGACGAGTCGTCTGACTTGCCCATGATTTCGAGTTGAAGGCGATTAAATGCGTTGTTCGCTCCTTCGCCATACATGACGGGGATCTGGACATCGAAAATACCCATGAGGCAGTAGGCTACGTCTTCGACCTTTGTCGTCTTGCGGCGAGCGGCCCAACTCATCCGTTGTCGAATGTTGGGCTGGCGCGAGGCAGGATCAAAGTGAATTAGAGCTTCATCCTCGATGCCCGTGATCTTGGTGATCTGTTCGCGAAAGGCGCGAGATAATTTGTAATTGTCCAAGGGGTGTTCGATGGACGTAATCAACAACGTCCAGTCTGATTTGAAAAACACGAGCCGATTGGGGGCGATGAGCTCCTGTAAGGTCCACCCTCTCATGAACCAAGCACTGTTCTCCAACGCCTCGATCGAGTTTTCAAACACGTCACCCAGATAAATGATGGTGAGATCCGAGTTCTTGTACCACCTGAACATTGAGACGATCGACTCCTGGAGTTCCTGGGTACTATTCTTGTCGATGCAACAAGTGTCAGACCACGCCCAGCGAAACCCGTGTTCGCGCGCGTGGCTGCAAAACTGCTGTAACTTCGTTGTGCCAGGGGATTCTGCGAGGGAAGACACGTCCGAGCCTTCGAGGTCCTTGAACAATGGTTCCTCCCTATCCCACCGATGGGAGAACATGGTATATGCAAAGGAGGTCTGCATAGCGTCCGTCATCGTATGTTCCTTGGGCGATGACGCCATCGGTTCAAAGAATTGCGCGTGTTCCGTCCTGAACCGTGTTTCAACGGCATCTTGATGATACAGTTTCCCGTCTTCTGTACAGATTAGACGGAGTGGCATATGGGATTTCCTTTGATTGATCGCGTCTTGCAGTGAGAAACAGGCCACATCCGCATCTTTGAATGCCAGTGGTCCGTCATCAGTGTGGCCACGGTCCGTTTTGGCGCCCTCGTGCGCAGTACTCCCGCCCCAATGAAACTTCTGAGGTAGTCGTTACAGCGTCAGGAGATATCACGGGAGATTGAGAAAGAACTACCTGTGACATGTCTTCTCTGAATGTATCGGGATCAGCAAGGGCTCTGACGAACTGTTTCCGAACTTGTCGGAAGGTCTTCTTCGTCGAATCCATGGGTATCAAGCGTGATCACGTATTATGGTGTATAAGCGCTTGGTCTAAACGGAACAAAGAGTTAGGCGGGGGGAAGAGGTGCAACGAAACACACACCAAACTGAAGGGGACGTAAAAAAGAAAAACATTGTTTCGTTCAGGCAGCCAATCTCTTTTATCCCTCCTGTCACGTTATTTCTGAGTGGGAGCGCCCGTACGTCAGTCGGCCCTTCCCATACGGCGGCATCATACGCACAGCATCATGATCACTCATGTGATGAAATGAAAGATGGATCTCATCTTCGGGCGCGCTGTGGAGACGTTGGCTGCGAGGCATTGTAAATTGGAAAAGAACACGAGCACACGTCGTATGAGCGTTCCGTTATATTCGCCCATTTTCCATGCTTGGACCATGAACGTGTCGGAAGTTCTACTCGTTTTGTCGCTTTCATCAGTCACGATGGACCTCACATGCTTATACATGTACCTTATGGTATGCCCTGCCAATCAGAAGCGCACATACATGTCCTAATCACAATCATGTGGTGTCAGGGCTAGTTTCAGCGGCATTGGACTTACCCTGATAGCTAGCCAGTGCTGATCCTCATTGCAAACTGACGAGTGACAGGACCCCGGCCACTGGCAGTTAGCCCAGCGTTTACATAAACCCGTTGTTCGGAAATCCACTTTCCCCGGTTGATGGACAGACGACACTAAGACAAGCCATCAAACCTCGCAATCAATAGCCCCATACCGGTGGCCCTTTGTCGCTTAACACCATCTACTATCTGTTGTGTCGACACGGATGGTTTAAGTGGTGGGCACTATCTTGGCACATGGTTATACATGATATCTTGTGACGCATAAGAAAATGCTGGGATAGACGAGCAGCTACAGTAGACAGACTCATGTGCATAACTATGATAATGCATCGGGTTCAGGCCGCTCCCGCGGAGCGCGCCAAAACCAAAAATAATTGCATATTGCCTAATCCATTGTCAAAATGTGAACTGCAATGGAGGCACATGAGGGGAGTGGAGCCAGCTGGGCTGGCCCATCGGTATCATACAAAGCCGGTGTACTCGCCGAGTCCCCAGGCACTTTCGGCTTTGTTTTCTGGACATGAGTTAATTCTGACATAAGTATGCAGTGATCCACCAAACTGCCGGAATGGTAAGCACAGGAAATGCGGTGTAAACATCCGGCAAACGCGTCACAATCTTCTGGTTGTACATGACAATGACGTCGAGAAATATTAGACCTGATTGGCCAGGAATTGGTTTACAGACGACCATGCTCATCATGCTTGCACAAAAGCGCAAGCCCCGTGCCAGGTGTATACCTGCGAAACAAGCTAAAGTCGTCAACGATTAGCCACGGACATCAGCACAAGCTCCAAAGGATTCAGCACATCAAAACCTCACTCTTGCACTGGATGACTGTCTATGCATACGTTGATGCTCACCCGGATGTCAAACAAGCTCAAGTTGTTCACCACCTCTGTTCTCTTCGGAATAACGCCTTGCATTTCAACCAGTCAACCTTCATTGGATAGCTGTAGATACTCGACTGGCAGACATCCTGCTCCATATTTGATGGTGGGGAGTGTAAAGGAACTGAAGGATTGAAGTTTGGGGGTGCATAGGAATCTCATTAAGTAACCCCAACCCATGCAAGTCTGCATGCTATGGCACGCAAGACCGCCTGAGCAAATCAGCTTCCAGAAATCCGTGACAGGTACCATCGTGAGCATCCCATACCATCTTCGTGCATGTGGTTCAATCACGTTTCGAGCAGGAGTTATTACATCCTTCGTGGATCCCTCGCGGTGGTGAATCCACAGTTCATCCTGTAGACTAGAACTGAGGGAGATAAGAAGAAATTTTATTCACCCCCCGACAGGGTACACGTACGCAGAGCCGAGTGATTGTAGCAGTATGGGGAGATCAACCTCCTGAGACGGGACAGATCACAGCAACCTCTTCTCCCCCCTGCAAAAGCACTGAACCCACCTCCGATTCAGGTATCATCTCTGCATTCACGCTCCACTGGCTAGATTCGAGGACCTTTTCCAAGCCAGTGTTGGGATGTAAGGATACTAGAAGGGCGGCGAGGGATGCGAGTGGGAATTTGGGATCGGGTTTGGAAGCCGAAACAGAGATGGCAGGGAGAACGACAGTTTGCTCAAAGAGGCCCGTGGACGTGGATGCAGCTGCAAAGTAAAGGACGGTGATTTTGCGACTCATGGCTCGAACCGCAGTGGCTGACGATGCGATAATCTAGATCAGCTCAGTCACCCAGCTATGCTCAAGACTTTCTGCACAGCCCCTGGACTAACCTAGCGAACAAGACAGCAGGCGAATCGAAAAAGGCTCTATCGTTGTCAGGAAATCGACAACTGAAATTGAATGCGTGGTTTTTGGTGGCTTGAAGGTGAGCAGATATCACTAAGCAAAGGCACATGATGTCGTTCACAGCCGTTGAACGGTTTTTGCCGCACTGGTGCAGGTTACTTCGTTGCATCAAAATGGTTTACCGTAAGAATTTGCGACGGCGGGGGTAGATAGCGCTCAGCACACGGTCAACAACGTTTTGATTGACCACAGGTGTACCAACTGCGAGTTGAGCGTAGGTAAGTCACTTTGTCCCTACAATTCTCCTCCAGTTTGTTCAGTCCCACCGACTGTAGTAAGTAAAAAGCCTGCTAGTAGTGGATCAAATCAGCCGCAGCTGGGAGGTACGATTCGGAATCTTACTGGTGGGACCCCGTAAGGCTGTGCTGGACTGCGGAAGCCAAGCAAGCCGTCATCATCTCGAGCCGGTCCCTGACTCCCCTTTGAAGGGACGACTTTCCTTTGAGAGGACCTCAGAAAATTGCACCTTGAACGTCAACAACGACAGTTTGGTCCGTCTATCGTCCTATTGATTGCGCGTCGGCTGTCCCTGACGTGTCAGGCGCACGCGTACTGAAACCGTTGGCAGGTCATGACAACTCCGACTCGTTCGCCGCATGTCGTACTCCTGGGCGTACCAAAGAAGCCCAATCAGCCAAGTAGTTCTGGATTTTGCCAGAAACTGGAGACCTTCCTTCGATACAGTGACGCCTCGTACGAGCTCCGTGACACTTACCCCTTCAATGCGCCGAAAGGGAGGGTTCCCTATGCCGAGATAACCCGCGACAATCAAAAGACCACCGTTCCTGATTCACACTTCATCATTCAATACCTGGTCGAGAATGGTCTGGTCAATGATCCTGACGAACAGGCGGGCCTGACGGCGGCTCAGAGGGCCGAGTCGCGTGCGTTCCAAGCATATGTCGAGGAAGTGTTGTATCCTGCCATCGTGTACGACCGGTGGGTCGTCAACGAAAACTATGCAATCATCTCTCGGGAAATATTTGGAGACTGTCCGTGGTTGCTCTACCTGTTGATGCCCCGGTTTTTCAGGTGGAGAGTCACGGGCGTGTTGCACTCTGCAGGGATCGGACGTCATTCACCAGAGGAGGTGCATCGATTGCAAATGGAAGCGTTCGAGGCACTCGAGGTCAAGTACGCTGAACACAAGTATTTCCACGGCGAGAAGCTTCCGTCCCGTATTGACTTGACGGTGTATGGTTTCCTCGCCAACGCCTTGTCGACGGACGCAAACCCATATTTTGCGGGCCTGGTTCTGAAGAGCACGGTGTTGAGAGCCTTTGTGGGAGAGATGACGAGGATGCTTTTCCCAGAATACGAAGATTTGCTTGCGAAGGTTCAGGAATAGGTGGAGAGGACACCGCGTAAACAGTTTTTAAGTGCCGCTTTGGCATGGCAATCAATATTGGTCCCGTAGACTCCCGCTCCAAAGATGCCTCCATCGCAACGACATCACAACACTATTAAATTCTTCATTCCCTTTCTTGTATTAGCTGCGCACCCTGCCAAACACCTCTTCGTCGCCCAGCACGACCTCACCGACGGGCAGCGCCTTGTCCGCGCAATTTTACTTCTTTGAGACCCATTAGCGCGGGCCAGCTATGTGAGTAACGCTTCGCGAAGCTTCCGTGTACGAAAACTGACGGAAGCGAACGACTCTCACCCACGCAAAACCCGACTTGTAGCGTCTTGCTTCCCCCCCCAAGACTCGGCCTTGAGTTTGTTGTCCCGATCCCTTCTGCGAGGGGAAACTCTCCAGTACATTCCTTTCCACTTCGATCCCGCCACCTTTCCTCGTCACTCCTTCCGCGGCTTGCGACATCGCGCTTCATGTCTCTTCACAAATACAAGGTGCTTCGTCAGCGGAGTGATCCCTATCTCCCACTTTCCGGCTCTGAAATCGCAAGCGACACCACCCCCACCGCGTCCTCGTTGGCGCAAAACACGGCGCCGATCGCGGACTCGAGTACGAATCCGACGGTTATACCGCTCGTCAGCACTTCTGCATCAGACACCGCGTCCACCGCCGTAGCACATTCGTCCTCACCGACCGCCGGCGCAGCCTCCTCTACCTCTTCTGGAAACCAAATCCCACTCAGTGCGGAGATCGCAGCATGTGTTGCCGCCGCCGTAGCCCTCTCTCTCGCTGTACTACTTGCCATATACTGCTCTAAGCGGCAAAAACAGTTCATTGCATATTCCAAGTCCCGCAACGCCGCAAACAACTCTTCGCGCAGACGTTCTCATCTGGAAGCCTGGAAACCATTGGATGATGGCGATGGTAACCAAAGGATGCGGCCGATGATCCAGCGTCCTCCTTCTGGTCCACTTGGTGCCATGTTTCACCGCACTAACAGCAATACCTCGGGAAATTCGTCAGAGAGACAAAATCAGGAGACTGTCGGGTCCATGCAAAATTTTGTCAAGTACCACCCCGGGTTGGCTGCCGAGATAGCATCCCGAGGCGACATCATAGGCGTGGACGGACAAGTTGCCAAACCACCTCCAGTCCATCAGTTCTTGGGTCGCGGTTCTGAAATGACGAATCCCGTGTCTTGGGACGGGGATACCATTACTGAACATTCATTCATCTCGATGCATTCCGAGTCCCCCGTATTGATGGCTACGGCGAAGGCGACGCCGCCCGCCACGACGAGTTCTTCCCCCCATCGCTGGGAAAGTGCAGAGGTGATCCACGTCGGTGAAGTTGGCTCGAAATTTGTCGAACCCAATGAGCTTCAGAACCCCTTTGAGGACGGCGCGAGTTCAGTCAAGAGCGGCGCTAAAACCCAGAACCCCTTCTTCAGCGCCCGAGATCATCCCATCCGGCGGCGCACGGTCGCTAGCACACACGAAAACCCTTTTGCGGACTTGAACGCTCCACCAGATCCTTCCCCCGCGATTCAATCGTTGATTGCTGCCCTCGAAGCACCAGGTGGCAACCAGAGAATCGTGTCCGTGCAATCGTCCGTCTACTCTGGTATGACCGGCGGTGACGGTGACTCTGCCATCGACGTCGCAGCCTTCCCCTACCCGCCAACCCAGATCCATCTTCCATAGATCTACCTCACCACCTATATCATGTCAACATCCTGTACGCACCTGCCCTGTTTTTGCGGTTTCTGTGTACGTAATTTTTTTTAAATCTTATTTCTTGTTATCGTTCGACGTTGTTGTTTCCTCGTCATGCAGTGTGCCATGTTCCGGTACCGGCTTACCTTGTCTTCTCACCTTCGCTGCCGCTCCCTACATGGCTTCGTTCACTGCTCTTAATGTCTTGTTCTTTTATACAATCATTGTGCACTAGTGTTCCCTGCTTCGACCACGGAAACGCCCCTCTGCGTCCTCGGAAATCATAATGCAACTGTGCCAACATTTCGGTTTGCAGCGTGACGACCGGTCCGGCGTTTCCTTCCGCCACGCAGAGATGGACACCTGCCAAAGCTTCAGTTGAGGGTGTGACTCACATGACGAGTCCACCACGCTGTACTCTCGTCTGAACTTCCCGAATCTGGTCTGATGCGGCGACTGTCGACGCAAATGCTGTGTCTGTGATAAGACAAATGAAACAATCGCCTTCCGTTGGTAGTGTGTCTGGGCACATGACGGGGCAAGTGCGACACGTCGGGATCAATGCGCGGCGGTCAGTCCTAACCGCCAAATGATACGGCCGGTACCAACATCCAAGTATGGCACGCGTCCTGACGCCCATGTGCACTGCCCAAGTGTTCCATTACGATCCCGAACATCTCGGCGGTTTAGCCATGGCCTGACGCAGAACGAGCATGTATGACCGCTGGCAACCCATCCGGAACGTGGAACCAGTCGCTCCGGTCCGGGATGGTTGTGATGGACACAAAATCACCGGCTGCTACTGCGACGCTCATTAATAACACCCGAGCAAGGTTAATACAATGCGAAACGGGTCCGAGCCAGGGAATCAAGTCTCATGGGCCAAAGTCCGAGCCCTCGGTTGTGTCTAGTGTTCAACGTTCGGCTCCACACTTGTATGATCTAGTGAGTGTACAACGCAGAACGCCGTTTCCAAAAAAAACCGCCGTGGCAATCTACGATTCATGCCTACGTGACAACTCGGGCACTGTTGCATCTGAGGAAATGGTACCCAGCAGTCATTTCTCTCTCATATTGCAGACAGTCTCTCTTCTCTGATCTCCGGGTTGAGCGCCTCGTCCGTTGTATTGTGTCGGTACCCTCACGGCTCGAATGAAGAACGAGTCCGATCATCCATCCAAACAGGAACCCTCAATGTGACCTTTGCATGTATACTATTCCATTCGAAATATCATCTTCAAGCTCTATCAGGTCAATGACTTTTGCTTGTGTGCAACTGTCTGTTGTTCAGTTTGCGTAATGTTTGTTGAATTATAACTCATCAGTCAGACTAGTCACCAGAATTCAAGATCATGATGGTTGTAACAGCTCCAAAATCACTGATACCCATCGCAACATTTGCCGCTCTCCGAGCGGAATTGTTCGTGCAAAACAATTATGTGCAAAGGAATCACATCGAGAGAGAGATGTAAGTGTACAGCAGCGGGCATGATATCTGTGTTGTAATAACTGACCATTCATGTATACATGATTCAACTCGAGCAACTGCATTGGAAACCCAACAGTCGCTTCTCTCCAATACCACAGTACCGCCTCTCTTCTCTAACCTCTGGATCGAGTGCATCGTCCGGCGTATCATCGCCTTCAGCACCCCACGGCTCGAACGGGGAGCAAGCCATCTATGGAACCAGCCACAGATCAGTCCCCTCCGCCGACTGCCAACTCAAACTCAAACTCAAACACATACCTCCAACACCTTTGCGAGCACGCGCTTGCCACTCGCGGGGTCCGCCTCCACCTTTTTGATCACCTCCTCGAGTACCCACTGACGCAGCACGAAACGTGGGTTGGCAGCCCTGACCGCTTTCTCCCGCGCCAGGTCGTAGTCAGACTCGCTGGCCCACTCGCTAGCCTCGCGATCGATCCGGTCCGCATACTTCTCCAGCCATCGGAGCCATTGTTCCGTCCCCTGGGCATGATCCAGCCAATCAGGCTCCGGGGTCCCCCGAAGCAATCCCCCGACGAATGCCTCCAACTCGGCAGTCAACTCCCCGCTCTCGTCCCTCATCATTCTCCGTCTGAAGCCCGCCAACTGTCTAAACGTTCCGTGAAAGTCCAGTCGTTGATGCTCCATCATGTCCAAGAGGGGCTGGAAGATTTGGGACTGGTCGTCGTCTACTTTGAGTCGAAGCCCGAGGCGTTTGCGTAGCAAAAGGTTGTATTCGGCGGCACACGTCTCTTGAATTATGCGTTCCATTTCGGATTGAGTCTGTTCTATAGCGGTGGCGCGCCACGACTTGAGAATCTCAGATGAGGCATCGTTGGCCCAGCCTTCCTTGACAGCCTTGTTCCCGAGCGATATTTCGGCACCAATGAGTGGTGCAAGGGCATTGAGAAGGGCACGACATGCATATATGCTGTGAACGTTTAGGAGTGACCAGATGAATGTGAGGAACGTGCTCACATCATGTTGGGTTGATTCTAGAATGTCAGATCAGAGAACGAACTCGAAACAGGTCGTTCATCTCACCAAGTAAGCGTATCGTCCTTCGGAGTCGCTGTGATTGCAGATGTGATGCGAGTCGAAGACGTCCATGAATGCATATGGTCCTGTATGGGACGTGAATACTCGACTCGTGATGCGGTTCATGACATCGAACACTTACCATAGTCGATCGTGAGGCCCATGATGGATACGCTGATATCATGTCAGAACGACGCCTTCATGAAGCTCAAAGAGCGTACTTGTCCGTATTGATGACGCCGTGCATGAATCCATACGCTTGCCAGCGTGCTACCATCCGTGCGTTCCTGCGAGCTACCTCAAAGACCAACGCCTTGCCCCACGCATCGCCAGCGTTGACGTTTACCGTGTCGAACTTTAGCACCTTTTCGACCACCCATTCTCCCAGAATGCGTAGTGCGTCATAATCGGCGTCTTGCTGCCCGCCACCGAGGAAGAACATTCTCGTGGGCGGTGACAGGGCTTCGAAATTGCCAATCCGGATGAAACTCTCTGCGACACGGGTGCATATACAAGCAGTCTCTCTTCTCTCGCGCAAGACTGACAACTCGGGGAGGTATACCAGACCGAGTGACCGGGTAGTGGGTATCGACAGCGCATGCATGGCTTGACGAGCAGTTCATAAGCCAGTGCATGGGACATCAGAGAAAAACTCACCTTCAGAGCAGAGGAACTCTCGGATCGAGGAACGCAGGACGGCTAGCCCATCTGCCGTCCTGGCGAATGGCGTACGACCAGCGCCCTTGAGCTGAAGTTCGTATGCCACGCCTTCCTCGGACGGATGTGGCGTTGAGACTGTCGCAAAGGTTGAGACCGCGGCGTCCACACTCGGCGCACCACCGAACACGCACGAATCGAAATCGCCCGCCCGTCCCCGAGCTGTCCGGCCCAGTTGCCAAACTGGTGCCCGCTGTAGCGGAGAGACCACGGCGCGTACCCCTTGCCGTCCGCAGCGACGTTCGCGGACATGAGCACGGCATGCCCACCCAGCACGTCCACGAGCTCCTGACGAACGTGCACTGCGGCAAATTCAGGCGCGGAGGCTTCCCGTACCTGCTCGCCCTCCTCCGAATCCGAGGGCATCAATGCCGGACGTCCGAGCACCTCGAACGCATCCCCGACGTCCAAGTGCGGCAAACAGTCCCTCAGACAGCTCCGCGAGAGTCCGATGAGCGACCGGCTCTGGTCGCGGGCTTGAGAGACGAACTTTGTGAGACCATCGGATGAAGGACCGGTCTGCTTGAGAGCCTTGTCGATCGGGAGGGTCGCCTCACGCTCCTTGAGCCAACTCTCGATGTAGGCTGCCTTGTCGACTCCGTCCGCGGACGGAACAGGAGGCACTTCATAGGGGAATTCGAGCGGCATCGGGGAGACGTACGCAAAGTGCGCCTCCCCAGGCAACAGGCGCGCGCGGCGCTGGATACTGGGGCGATTCTGGAGGACATCGTGGATGAATGTGAACGGGGTCGGTTCGTTCGGGTCTGGCGTGAGGTTGTGTGTCAGGATGTGGGAAGCGGGCGGAAGAGGGAGCCCCGAGATAGGCACTTTCGTGAGCTTCGCCGCCATGGTCTGGAGCGACCTAAGTGTTCTCATACAACGATGGTGACGATGTTGGACTCGGATGACGTGCTCCGATACTCCGCATCCGGTGACGTGCCTATTTGAACTTTGATCCCAGGCTCTATGTCACTATCGACACAAAAAAGGTCTCACTCGACAGTGGTTATTGCCTTTTCGCAAGGTGGAGTCAAAGAAGCCACAACGACGACTCGACCGCTTGTGACATACTACTCCAACCCCCTGCCACGCAACACTCGCAAATGTCCTGTCCAGCTCGCGTCACTAGGTTTACGGTCTCGATCTCCAAAACGGGTAGATCATCGTCCTCGCAACCACCCTTTGACCAGGGCACTCCATGTACACCAAAAAATCGACGGTGATGTTAGGACGTGGGTATGTCGCCGTGGAGTTGAGATTGAGGATGCTCCGCATTTCGCCGATCCCAGTAGTTCGGCAATGGTGATAGAGGATCCATTATCTTGTCTTCCGGGAATATGCTCATAGTCTGGAGCAACGTCGACCCACCAGTGAGCTCCAAGACGGAGAATATGCGGAGACGCTTGAGTGGGTCCGTCAATGTTGTCAACGAGTAGATACACGTAAAATAAGCTTGTGCGAGTACTGGAGTGGTTTTGATACGTTGTAGAAAGAAAGACCCGCGATTCGACTGCATGGAGCTCTGCAATGCAATGAGACTTCCCTGATGCACATGTACATTATCCACGACCCACTCACAAGTTGTTGGAGTGATCCAGAGCCTCACCGTGAAACATTAATGGATGCTGGGTAGAGCATGGTGCGAGACGCTCCAGTTCATTCCCGCGTTGCTGATATCACCTCTTCCCGAGCATGATACCGAGTTGATTTTGCCCAGCGAGTAATAAGTGGCAAGGATTGTTCTGGAAGGAAGACCTCACCGATCACGAAGCGCATCTGGGCCGAGCCGTGATCGGACTGCCTGAAGTCGAGGCTGCCACAGATCCAGATACCTGAAAAAGAAATTCATTAATGTGGGAAAACAGAAGAACTGGCCGATTGTGGTTGGTGAACATTCATCAGATCCGATTCGGTAACGTGGCCACCGCTCTAATAGGGTTACAAACCTAAAACTCGATCAGTTCAAACATAGACAGTCCTATTGGAGGACCACCACTACGTTGCATGTCTTCACAGTGTGGGCTGACGCGATCAAACTGAGTCTCGGCCTGAGAAATGTTGTGTAGCCAGTGTGGGTCGACCACTAACTTGGAAGTTATGTCCAATGCTCCAAGAATGTTGACTGGCTGGCTAGAGGCAGCAGATTCGATCATGCACATCTACAAAGAAGTTATGTGGAATCACTTCCCAAATCATCAGTTTTGTGCATTACAGTTGAGACATTCCTCAATATTTGGACCAAGACCTGCCCAGGCAACCTCGGCCCTGCACAACATGTCAGTTTCAAGTCCTGTTAGAGATCAAAGCCAATCCACAGTTCTTTCGTGACGTAACGTACCAGAGTCGTGGCGACCTGAGTGATTGGGGCAAGCCTGACGAAGCTCCAAAACTGGATACCGAGCGGTGTTGGCTCGCTCACGTCAATACAATTGTACGACACGCCGGTTTCTTGGTCGGGATTCCGCGTCATCGAGTCGACCATAACCTCGCCAGTACGTATTTTGTGGTGGGACACCTGCTCTCTCTCTCTCTCTCTCTCTCTTTCAGAGATCCTAGAAAGGATAACGTGTTAGGATATTAGACGTTGCCCAAGTACTCCCCGAAAAAAGTGGTCTTGATGGTCGAGTCGTCCCATGGGCCACTGTGTTGCTGGACCATTAAACATCGATCAACCTAAATACGCATCTCGAGCAAAACGTATGCCGTGTTGCAGCGATTGCGGCGAGCTGAAGGAGAATGGTCGCATGCCTCATCATATGCGACAAAGATTACAAATTTCATGTAAGGGCAATGTCGTGGGTGAGATGGGCGTTCCGGACAGATGGGGCTCGCATGATGAGTCTGAAGCATAGAGTACAACTGCACGTAAGCAGAGAGCTCTAGTCGTAGGTCACAAGACTCGAAGTAGCCCGCGAGGTGTAGGTGAGGTTCCCAGCGTTCCTTATCAACGTAATCAACGTACTGCTTGAGCTAACACGCTTCTCACCCTGTCAATAGCGTAAAACCGGTGACCTAGTAGGTACGCCGTGGGACTCGGACGTGGACCAAGAGGCTGACAACTTTAATAGTAGCGGAGTAACATTATGGTTTGAGGAGCTGTATCACTGAGTGAAACTTGATGGAACAAGCCACTGGCAGACGTCAGAACAACCCTGGCAACGACTCAATCGCATACCAGAGCTTCCCGGATGAGTTGAGGGGACGTACCTAACTCACTACGGTTCTTCGAGATGTGAAGTGCTGCGACGCATGTGCCGATCACTTGTCGGCGAGTCGTACTACATATAGTCAGGACTTCCGATTCGACTTTGAAAACAATGTCGACGACTCTCGGAGCTCCAGTGGGGATTCGGAGACTTATCCAAGTGAGGCTAGGCTGCCAGCAATTGTTTCCGAGACCCGATCTTGGAAACAAAGGCACATAGCCTCCTCCGTACCACTCATGCCCGTTCCTTATAAACAGACCAGCCATGCCTGAAACGTAAACCTTGCAACTCTCCCACTACCTCCTCCCTTATCTACTTCAGGTTCTGCATGGCATTAAACGAACTGAAGGTAATCGAGGTACAACGGACGCCTTCGCCTTCGGACAACTGCTGACTCGCTCTAGTTCGCCGGCTTGGCACCAGCTCCGTTTGCCGGTCTTATTCTCGCACATCACGGTGCTTCGGTCACTCGCATCGACAGACCCTCCGCGGTGCCCACCAACGACGCGCTTTGTCAAGGAAAGCGTTCGATCGTGCTCGACACCAAGAATTCCGCTGGGCTCGCAACCGCGAAACGTCTCATCGTCCAGGCGGACATTCTCATCGACCCGTTCAGACCGGGTGTTCTCGAGCGACTCGGCTTGGGACCGGAGGTGTTCCATGATGCGGAGGGAAGGAAGGGACTGAACGACAGGTTGATTTACGCACGGATCTCTGGGTGGGTTTGTGAGCGTCTGTCGACTGGACGATTCCTGATTCGTCGCGCTTCCTAGGTTTCCCCGAGAAGGTGAGCCAGCCTCTCCACACGGTTAAACGTCCGACTAACCGGAGCGCAGGTCCCCATGCATCCATGGCTGGTATGCACACAATTCTCATGCACGAACGAGTGGTGATGTTGATGGCATACTTCCAGGTCATGATATCAACTATATCGCCCTCAGTGGTGTACTATCCGTATGGTGTCGGACCCATTCCGTGCGTCGATTCCGCTAACATGGCCCAGATGTTGCCAGGCACCAGCGAGAAGCCCAGCTTCCCCTTAAACCTTCTTGGCGACTTCGCCGGTGGTGGCCTGTTATGTGCAACAGGTATTCTCTTGGCGCTTGTCGAGCGCGGCAAGAGCGGACGTGGTCAAGTCGTCAACGCCGACATGGTAACAACCATCAGATCGTATACCTCACCTTCCTTCATCTCACTCGACTGTAATCACAGGTCTCGGGTACTCGCTACGTCTCCAGTTTTCCTCTCCTCAATGCCCACAACTCTTCCACGCTCTTCGGCCAACCGCGCGGGTCCAACGCCCTCGATGGCGGTGCACCCTTTTACGGCGTTTACACGTGCGCGGACGGGAAATGGATGAGTCTCGGTTGTCTCGAACCGCAGTTCTTTGCCACCTTCATCGATCGGTTTAACGCTGCCCTCCAAATCAACGGCTTGAAGACCGAATGGACCCCCACCCGCGCCAAACAGTTCACCAAAGAAGACTGGCCCAAGCTGCGCAAGTACTTTGAGAACGGGTTCAAGGCGCTCCCTAGGGATTACTGGGCGGACGTCTTTCACGGTCGGTCCTTCCGACAGACGCACTCTTTGGTGTTGATCTCATTTCCATCTAGATTCGGACGCGTGTGCAGTGCCAGTGTTGACGCCCGACGAAGCTGCGTCGATCGATTCGACAGGTTCACCTTATCCCGCTCCGCACCCACAGCTGAGCAGAACGCCTGCGCCGTCTGTAAACATAAACTGGCCCCCGACGATCCTTGCACCAGGTACCCACAACGAAGCAATTCTGACTGAGTTGGGTTTGTCGGAAGAAGAGCGTGAGGCGCTCGTCCGAACTGGCGCACTGGGCGAAGAAGCGCGCGAGAACTGGAAGCCAAGGCAGAAAGCCAGATTGTGAAACGAGATGATGTCACTGATGCATATGATCCTATTGACGCCATCCGCGTCCTGATATTTTACAGACATGTGTAACCTCCGTCCGGAAAGAAACTACTGTATTGTAGAAAGCAATTATGCCACCGTCTAGATCGTTAATAAGATATCCTCGTCGAAGGTGCTGATTGCAAAGATGTGATGAGATTGGTTAATGCGAATAGATAACGATGAGGATGATTCTAACTAGATGATGACGATGGTCGTGAGACGGGTAGACGGAAGGAAGGGAAGGTCAGTGTCTAGGGCCTTCGTCATGGAACCCCGACGCGACGCCTGAGATGTTGAATATTGAAATTCGGAGGGAGTACGGGAGCGATCTGATGTCGAACCAGCGACACCTGTGCCAGAAAATGACGTAGCTGGTTGCTGTATGCCTCCGCAATCGACGCCCAGTCGTCCTTGTACCCGCAGTCTGCCAGCATGGCGGGCATCTGGCAACAAACGGTCTGCGTATGGACGTACTGCTTCGCCAGATTCAAGCCCCAGTGAAATTCGCTGCTGAACGGTGCCGCGTTGGGCCCTTTGAAGCGGAGGAGCGCGATGGGCTTTCCGAGCATGTTCCGGCAGGTCACGAACTCCTGCAAGAGGAGCATCGTCGGCGAGGGCTCGTTCACGGGGACGCCCGGGCCAGCCGCACCGAGGACGTGCCCACCATACCCCTGCGTGTGGAGTGTGACAGTGCGCAAACCGGGCCACATGGGCGGGCAGCTGTGCATGGCCGCCTGCTTGTCGCTGTTGACGAGCAATCGAACGAGATGCATATTCTTGTCCACGCTGAGTACAAGCTCAGTGATGCCAGGCGTGGCGCGGAGTAGATGGACGTCCATGTCGGGCCCGAACTCGCACCGAACGTAGTGGAGCTTGGTAAGCGACTGGAAGGCGTGCGGGTACGAACGCGCGATGAACTTGTGGATGGAAGCAAGCGAATGTGATTTTACGTCTTCGAGAATGAGCATTTCGATGTTGGGCGCGGAAATGAGATCGAATAGACGGAGTCCATTGGCGAGCACGCGTCCGTTGACCACGAGTTCGCGCAGGCTTGGCAGGTGAATTGGAGAAATGGGTGCCTGAGCAATGAGTTCCACGTATCCCCGAATATGCAGCGCTTTCAGGGAGGGGCACGCAGCCAACGCTTGGTGAAACCCATTCCGCGCCATCGGAAACTGAGGACCTGGGTAAATAGAAAACGAAAGTGTCTCTACGCTGGGATTGGGAAAGATGATGGGTATGTTGTCTAGACGGACGTCCGTGAGTAACGGTGCACCCTTTGTGAATATGTTCACCACGGGGAGTTGCCCGTGTGTGATGATGGTGCCTCTACACATCACTCTCAGCCGCTTCAAAGAAGGCACAGCCTCGTCGCGAAAAGCTTGTAGTAGTGTGGAGAGCGTTTCACGCGATACCGCGTCTAGAACTAGTTCTTGAAACCGAGCCACATGTGGCATTAGCACGGTCATTAGGGTACGTTCTAGATTCGAATACTTTGCCCACGGGCCCAGATACACCTGAAGAAGACTCCCTTCCGATCGTCTGAGGTATTCGCCGAGGGACTCTTCTTTGTGTTCGAACGGGAAGTGTATGGAAGACCAAAGGCTGGGCGTAGAGAGTGCCACCGCGCGCCATTGACTGCAAACGTGAGAGAGGCGGACTTCGACGGGAAGCTGACGAAGCAAACTGAGCACGCCAGTCCACTGAGGGTTCATATGACGACTTTCTTCAAATATCACGACGAGGACGTCAGGTGGCAATCGGGCGACTGCAGCTTTTGCGTTCTGAATGCGCGCCGCGCGAGCTTGGAGATTCCGCATGGCGCGGACCAGTCCGTCATGCGAAGCTTGGAGTCCATCGATTTGGGCGTTAAGCTGCTCCAGCTCGTCTTTCACCCGAACGTCACAGGTGGCATCATCGTCGAGATAGCAGAGTGCCATCACAGATAGATCCACCACTATTCCAAAGTCAAACTGAGTAAGGGTGACGGTCAAAGTCAAGATACTCACAGCAGTGGGGAATGGCAAAGAGTTCGGTTGACATATGTTCCATGGACTCGGGTTAAAGGGCAATGGAGAGGAGCTATCATAACACGTTTCAAACACGTTTGTGAGGGGGCTGGAACTTCCACGTCCCAGGTATGTCGGATAACATACCAGGTTGCCTCAACCGGAAGGCTTCTCAGGAGTAACAAAGGTAACTCCACGGAGATTCAACCAGCGGGTTAGATGGAATGAAAGGGAATCTGCGGTGTGAGTGGGTGAAATTCTGAATTCGTGATGGTGGATGATCTCCAGACTTTAATTAACACGCCAGCACATTATATGGACTGGATTACCACAATTCTGAGTCGATTAGAAGTTCTAATTAAAAGTACAGAAGTTGTTCGGGTGTTGACGCCACCACGGTATTGGTCATCATCGATGCCATCTGCCGATTCACTCGCTGCCGAGCATGAAATGCGTCTAGTGCTGATTGAACGTACATACACAAGCATCGACATCAGGTTCTCGCCGATAACAGTTACAAATACGTCCACATCCACTCATGGGGTGGCATGTATGATCGTCGAAGGTCCCCTTGGGCCCGCTGCCCCCAGTCCCCAATCCTGAGCTTGCATCTTCCGGTAAACGTGTGAGCGATACTGCGATCCATAAAAGTCGCCTGAATACGCCCAATCAGGATCGCAAGGGCGTAAATCGGTTGAGTGTTGCGGAGCAATCACCCGCAAGTCCACGTGTAGGTGGGATTTGGTGAGTGCTGAACCGAATTGGTCTTGGAACGCGCGTGCATTCAGCCCCTCTAACTGCACCGATTCCAGTGGTCTGCCAACCGACTTCCGTTGTTGGACAACATCCAGCAACATAGCCATCGTGGGTGGTATTTCATCTTCATCGTCTGCGTCTGCATCATCCCTATCTTGCATCCACGGTCGAGACAAGTGAAGTGACAGTGTACGTAAGTTCGGCCAGAGTGGGCCAGTTCCGTGTAATGAAGCTTGTTTGTCGCTATTGAGCAAGAGCCGCAATAACTGCGAGTGGTGACCAATCGTCACTGACAGATGACAGAGTTCCGAGGTCGCGTGTGGAAGATATATTTCCAGATCGTCATCCATGTCACCATCTATGTAATGGAGAGCACGCAGTCCCTGGAATTGTTCTGGACATATCCGCGTCATGAACTTATGTATCGATGACAGAGGATGTCGCTTGACGGCAAAGAGGGTGAAGCAACGGATGTTGGGCGTAGAGATATTGCGGAATACGTTGAAACCGTGAATGAGAGCATTTCCGTGGACAAGTAGCTCATGCAGAGCGGGAAGCATGACGGGCACGCTACCTGGCTCCTCGTGGAAACCGCTCACGAAACCCTTGAGATGAAGTGTGGTGAGAGTGGATGAAAACGGGGTGATCATGCTTAGCAAGTCGCTCCTAGAAAGTGGAGCCCCTGGTCCAGGTAAGGGATCGAAATGCAGAGTCTTTATGGAGGATTCTGGGAACGTGATCGGAATGGCGCTCAAGCGCCCATCCACCAGCAACGGTGCACCATATCGGAAAAGCTCAAAGCGGGGATATGTGCCTTGTCCACGAGCAATATCATGACTTGATATTTTCAGTCGACGAAGTTGGGGGGCGGCAATGTTGACAAGGAGTCCAAGGATGCTAAAGAGCTCCTGACGATCTTCTGTGTCAAGAATCAGTTCTCGAAATTGGGGTATTCGGGGAATGAGAAGGGACGAGATGAGTTCCATAACCCGTTTGTCGGAAAGCATTGGACCAAGGTGGATATCTAGGGGACACTCCTTGCATCGTTCAAGATAAGCTCTGACGGCGATTTCCTTGTGAAGAACTGGGACTCGTATGGTGGTCCAGAGAGACGGGGTACTGAGGGCCACCTGACGCCATCGAGAGCAAACGTGAGAGAGCTGGACTTCTGTTGGAAGAGGTCTTCGAGGTCCGGGCCACTGATTGAGGAGACATCTACTCTCCTCAAAGATGATAGCGAGCACATCAGAGGGTAATCTGAATATCGGAAGAGTCTCGTTGTTGATCTGTGCGATGCGACTTTGAAAAGTGAGGATGGAAGTATGGACACGGAACGCTTCTTCGGTCAATTCCTTCTTTCTCACTTGCAATGCAGCTAACTTTTCTTCCAGTACGTTGACCTCTTCCTGGGCGACTGGGTCTAGACGGGGGGGAGTGGATTGCATGATGGCCCTCTACAACGATGTGAGATGACGCCGAGTACAACATGACTTTACTGACAAGACCGTCTTTCGAGGTCTAGAGAAAGAGACGGATTCTCTTGACGAACCACGAGAGGGTGATGGATTGGGAAGAGAGCACTGCAGAAACCCCCTTGATTTAGGACCCTACTTTGTCAGTGACTGCCAATGGGAACCCGATGTAGAAATCAATGTAGTTATACTTAAGCGCTACAGCAACGGTTTCCGTGGGAAGCATCTCAGACAAGATCCGTTTGTTCCGAGTCCACTCTTATACTGAGATGCATGCAAGCCCGAAAAATCTTGAAAAGGACGTTCTTCCCAACTGGTGCGGTTTAATCATCCGTTGCATTCCTAGGAGATGAAGTGAAACAGTTCCGAACTTAAACCATGACGCCGGATGTCGAACATTGACCCTGGATAACTGCTCAGAACCCTTCCTTCAAGGTTCTGCCAAAACTTTCCATGTGGACATCATTGATGGGCGCCTCACTGCATGGATCAGCATCAAAGTGACCATCATAACCGTCTGTCACCACGATAAGCACATAGAACTGATTAGACCACGGATGTCGTGTGTCGTTCCATGGTTCTACTGGCAAGGTTAACTTGTAGGTTTGATGGCACTCCTATCGATACTTGGATCGCATCAATCACAATTACTTAGATATGCGCGCGCGCGGTGGCGCCGACGGTGCCCATAGGTTGGTTATTCCACATATGACCGTTCGCGCTATAAGTATATGCTCAGTAGTCATGCACACCACTGTGCGCAAGATCTTTTGAAATGCCACGAAGGCCTCGCATGCTGCTGGGAGAAGTGCGGGAGGGAAATCTATGCATAAGCCAATCTCTAGCTCACTATGCCAACGACGATAAGGGTGGAGGAACAGTTTTTCCCGTCGGATAAATTTGCGTTGTGATTTTCCACCTTCCAGTTGTTTTCCGAGGACACGACCACCCTGCTTTTCAATCCCCCGGTAGCTTCGTCGCTTCCAGAGGTTTGACTGATGCAGAAGGTCATGGGGGTAGCATGCAGTAGAAGTAGATGGTCACCGCTTCAATCTGGTAAATTATCTTCGGACAGCGAATCACTATGTGGGTAGGGTTGAACAAGACGTCCCGTCGGAGTTTAACATGTTACAGCTGTAACAGTGGAGAGGTACTGGCGTCGGACGACTGACAGGTTACTGCTCGAATACTCGCGCTCAAAAGGAGGTCCCGAGTCTGAGGATCCCTTACCTCCCAAGATACACTCTGTGGCGGGGACTGTCGCTTGGTGTCAGTGCTCCCCGATATGAGATGTTAGAAAGACTCGGAAAATAACCGAAAAACCAATTCGTCGTCCTCGCCTTGATCCGTTTATATAGCAACTATCTATGCCGGCCCGGGGTCGGTGTTTCGATGTTCGGCATAGGCTTGTATATGCTTGAAACAGTTTACGAAAATGAGTGGCTGCACTTTTCGGATCTAATCTTGTAGACTTGTCCCACCCTGCTGTAATACAGTTTGCTTTTGTTTGTACACGGCTTTCAGTTTCACGTGAAACAGTCATGAATAGCATATGAATGCGACTGGTCAAAGATAAAACAAGTCTGTCTCGGGCCTGCTCTGTACCTTATACTGTAACTCACTCCATTCAGATGGCAGCAACGACGCTCAAAGAATTCACTATCGAAGAGGTGTCAAATGTAAGCGCCTCCGTGTGCATCCTTCAAGTTGCACTTCTTCTGATCATTCACAGCATAACACACCTGATGATCTTGTGCGTGCATTAGCCTCCAATGTCTTTCACGCAGCTTATCTTTTCAGTGGGTCGTGATTGATGCTAAGGTCTATAACCTCTCCCGTTTCAAAGACCTTCATCCTGGAGGCGTTGCAGTGTTACTCGACGAGGAAGTCGGTCCGTCCCCAAGTTTACTCCTACCATGTCAGTTCTCGACCCTTCTATTCAGCTGGTCAAGACGCCACCGAGGCATTCTACGGGCTCCACCGCCATGAAGTTTTGGAACGCCCTCAGTACAAACGTCTCCAAATCGGCACGATTCGAGGCGAGAAGAGCGTCATTTACGACCGCGTAGTCGGACAAGTCAGCAAGGTTCCATATGCCGAGCCTGCATGGTTGACCCCAGGCTATTTCAGTCCATACTACTCCGACGTAAGGACTTTCTCAGCTTGTTTCTTGCGAGAGTAACACGCTCGCAGAATCACCGCGAGTTCCAAAAGGCAGTCAGACGGTTCATCGATGAAGTGATGTACGACGACGCTCAGGCAAGTGGTGATCCAAAATTTTGCGTTTCCGGCTAATTCTGACACACAGGCTCGCGAAGACGATGGTAAACGTCCGAGCCAATCTGTGTTTGACAAAATGGCGTGAGTAATGCGCGTTTGTTGGGCCTAAACATTGGTCGACGTGTGCAACACAATAGCGAGTTAAATTTGCATGCTATGCGTATGGGACCCGGGAAACATTTGAAGGGTCGAACACTCATGGGTGGTCTTGTCACGCCGGAACAAGTCAGTTTTGAAACATCTCCTTTGTCCAGTCGACTGAGCGCGTTCCACTTTAGTTTGACTATTTCCATGAGGTATGCATACTCCCATTTCAAGGCTAGTCTCCCTCTTACCTTTGCGTAGCTGATTATCACTCAAGAAGTCGTTCGATGCGGTGCACGAGGATATGGTGATGGTAAGTATCCATAATATCTTGGACACTTAGCTACTTAACCACTTTTCAGGCATGCTGGGAGGCAAAGTCATAGGTCTCCCTCCCGTATTGAACTTTGGTTCCGAGGAGCTTAAGGCAAAGGTTGTACCCGACATCCTTTCTGGTAAAAAGTTTATCTGTCTTGCTATCTCGGAGGCGATGGCAGGTAGTGACGTCCTGGGTCTCCAAACTACTGCGAAACTCAGTGAAGACGGGAAAGAGTGGGTCATCAATGGGTCAAAGAAGTGGATCACAAATGCTACGTAAGTGACGAGTCCTGAGATATCTACTTGTGTTCACCGCGTTTCGTTGTCAGATTTGCAGACTAGTGGGTCTCTCCCATGGTTGCTTTCTGCGTGATTCTGACGCTTTCATGTAGCTTCACAGTGGGCTGCAGAACGGATGTGAGTCTCAATGACGGGCATTGACCATCGTGTTGACATACGTGGGTCAGGATGGTCTCACAGTCATCTTGGTTGAGCGAGGCCCGGGCGTCGAGACGCGGCAAATCAAAACGAGTTATTCATCCACTGCAGGAACTGCTTATATTGCTTTCGACAATGTTCGTGTGCCCGTCGGGAACACGCTGGGCGAAGTCGGCGGTGGAATTTTCGTCATCCTCAGGTATGTTTTTACCACGTTTTTGTAGGCCGAATTTCTGGGATGAACGCTTTAAACAAGCAACTTCAACCACGAGCGATGGGTAATGTGTTGTAGTTCAGCAAGGAGTCAGAGGTTAATCATCGAGGAATGCATGAAATGGGCATCTCAACGCAAGGCGTTCGGAAAGCCGCTCATCTCCCAACCGGTTATTCGTTCCAAGATCGCTGCCATGATTGCTCGCACGGAGAGCGTTCAGAGCTGGTTAGAAAATATCACATACCAGATGACGCATATGGTTGGTTGACTTTGACGCCTATCTCGGGGTTATTCACACGCTCCCACAGACGTACAAGGAGCAAGCACGACAGCTGGCAGGGTGAGTACACATGGCCTTCTGCCATAGTCTCGGCACCTCCACTTATTTTGATCAAAAATCGTTTCTCGATAAGACCTATCGCGTTCCTTAAGAGCTACAGCACGCAGTGCGCCCAAGACAGCGCACGGGACGCCGTCCAAGTCTTTGGTGGTCGTGGTATCACCCAAACTGGAATGGGTAAATTCATCGAACACGTAAGCCCCGTTCCTATTCCCGTTCGTATCGACGGAAAGCTGATGCACGTTCACAGTACTACCGAACGGTAACGTTCGATGCGCTTCTTGGAGGAGGTGAGTCGAGACACGTTCTTCACCAGTATTCGTAACTGACGTGGGCGCCCAACTGTGCAGCCGAAGACGTCTTGGCGGATTTAGGTGTAAGACAAGCAATACGGTCGATGCCAAAGAATGCCCGGTTGTAAAGGGCGTGTCGAATATAGGAGCGGGAGGGACTAGTAAGCACTATCTAATTTGTCATATATTTATTTTCGTAAACTGCATTAACGTCTTGGAATGCAACCCGACCGATATTTGCATCACATAGATGCCTTACATGCAGACGGACTGATCATCGGTCTACGTTTGCGTGGATTCCCGGATCCCGCAGTGGGATCTCGCAAGTTTGGGACAGTAGGTTTCAGGTCTTTGAAAGTTCGTGATACGTACTGGTGAGCTGTGCCACGGCGGGAAGGAGCTATTCCAGGTTCGTCCCTAACCCCCCGCGACCTGTAGCGAGAACTTGGAATCGTTCAAACAAGGCGGAAATATTTCGTTCCCATACTCATACATTAATGATCTAGCAGGGACGACTATCAAGGCTACAAGTATTATTAGAGGTGTTCGCACATTTCGCACAACGGGAACGGCGCGAGCAAAGATCTCGATCGACCGTGCAATACGTCATCCAAGAAAACGAATATCGGTGTCAAGATGAGGGAAGATGAGGTGGACGACCAAACCGAGCATCGTCAACATAGTGACCGTGACAGGTTACATACACAGCGTAAGAGAGCAAGGTGCAGAGATGCAGGCGAGTGTTTCAAAGCAATGTGGCGTACTGTTGTTCGTACAACGCATAGTCGTTGGCGTGTAGCGCCGAGCCACTAACAGTATTCAGCTGATTGACCCAGTTGAAACCTGGATCGCAGAGACGTGAGCCCACAGCCGCGGCGAGGATAAGCAGGACTCACCTGGCACGGACGTTTCCTGCCACATCGGGTCCGACAAGAACTGGATCGAGTCCAACAGTTCCGGGTCTACAGGCATAGGCGTGCCTTGATAAATGTCGGGCGTGCCGAGTAAGCCAAAATCGGCCGTCAGTGGCGATTGTCCGCGCGAGTTGGCTTCGAGCGGTGCAAAGTGGTGTACGGGAGAGGACGATCCGGACAGACCTGACAGCGGCGAGAGTTCGGAACCAGACGCGTAGGGCGGCATCGGTGAGGAATTCGTCGATGTCGATGTCGACCCGCTCGATTCTTTCCCCTTCGATCGCGAATTGAAGCGTCTCAAGCGCACGCTCTTGGGGGAGAGAGGAGACAACATATGTGGATCAACGCTCTGGGTTGCAAGCAGGCCAGCGAGGAAACGCGAGAACAACGCCGGCCCATGTTTGTCATCGACGACGACCTCTGGGGCCCCCAATAGGTCAACGGCTTCTTGCACGAGCGTGCGGATCTCTTGTCGTCGTTCATACGTAAAATATTGTGCGTACTTGGGTTGGAGGAGCTGCGAGACCGTAGGGTAAGTTCGTGAGTTGTGTTTTTCCACGAAAGGAATGTGCCTTACTTTGACAAGGAAAGCTCCGGCGAACGTGACGAACACGAATTGGCCGTCCGGCGCGTGGCGGAACAAGATTTCTAGGCAGGCGTGTGAGCATCCATGGCACATAGGGGACACACCAGGACTCACTCCTTTCCGGGGTAGGGAACAACCTACGAACGAAAGCATTCACGATGTCAATTGCGGCATCCAGACACTGGCGGCAAGGTGTTAACACATGGCAACGTCTAGAGGACATCGTGTACCCACCCGCTTGATGAACGTGCCCTCGTCCAGCTGGCCTCCCTTTGCATGCTTCAGACCCGTCGACAGCGCGACCAGACGTGAGTAGGCATAGGCCATTTTGAGCAGCTCAGACCGGAATTCCCATGTCTCCGTTTTCTCGTCGTCGAATTCGTCCACAAGCTTGAACCACCGTTCACCAAGCTGCCTCAACTCATCATCGGTATTGCTCGCTAGCTGTGCAATGTTCAACGTCTACCGCATGTCGTTCAGAGACGACGTCGCAGATGTGGCTGGACAAGGCACGTACCTTGTCCAGACCAGTAGGGTGATTGGGGTCACCATATATTTTTGCCGTAAAATCACACATCAATTTTAGCTCCGCGTTATACCCGCAAAGGTGGATATCAAAACCCTTGATGTTATAAGGCGATGACCTCCACCAATTTTCCGAATGCGAGGCAAAGTAGTCTGTGTTCGGGATGATTGGGCGCTTGCCGTACTGGCTTCCAGTGGAGCGGTCCAAGTTGAAGCAACTCATCCAGATGCGTTGTCGGCTGAGGAGAATACGGGCGTTCTGTTCGTTAAGTGGCTTGGGGCTGACTGGGCGGTTCAAATTAATATCTTGAGCCACCCTGAATTTGAATTAGGAAACAGGAACAATAAGTCCGCGGATGAGCAATGTACCTTATGGCTACCCCAAGATATATCCAGCTCCTTTCTTCGTCCCATCGCTTTTTTGGGACGGGGTATAGCTGCATGAGAAGATAAGCTGCGGACATTTCTTCATTTTTAGGTCCGGATATGAGCGCGGTGCCAGCAGCAAGTTGAGCGTATTGTATGAGTTGCTGATAAAGGCTAGGTCGAGGCTCATAGAACCTGGAGACGATAGCACATACTTCGATACTGGTAAGCTTCGGAACGGAAGTGTAAAACAAGATCTTACTCGTCGTGAACAGGAATGGGCTCCGCATAGCCACGTACTGGGGGGTATGAAGGACTTGATCAAGAAGGCTTGCGGAGGGATTCATCTTTTCAAAGAAACTAATGAGGTGTCAACACCAACCGCACCCTAGAGGAATATGAGCTCACATGGCGAACAAGCTGTCTACCTCTTTGATGGTAACTATTTGACGAGTCAGGATATGAGGCAGCTGAACTCCAGTAGTGGATGGACCAAAACGTCTGGTGTCTGGTCCCGGGCCTAGAGAGGTTTGGGTCAGCCTCAGAGTGCCAATTGGCGCGCGACCAATGCATACTAGGCCTAAAGAAGTCAGTGTTGGCGACGCCAACAGCTTCTGACGATTCTGGTTCAACGCTCTTTTCTCTTGCACTTTTTCTGATGGCGAGAGCAGCCATCAGACCATACGGAGCGTCATCTCCGGGAAGTAACTTCAGTGATGTGTTGTGGGCTGCTTGCTTCCTTGCGGTAGAGCTCGCAGGCGAGCCTATCTCCCGGATCGTATCATCCTCGGCAGTAGCATAACCGGATTCATCATCCGAATATTCTTCTGCTGCGACATCCTCGTCGCTAGGATAGGAGTCGTCCACATCTACAAAATCTCCTGCAGGAATTAACCCTCCGAATTCTCGTATGGATACGCGTGCCCGCGAAATCCAATCTTGCATTTCCGCATTCGGGACCACAGACTCGGAGTTCGAATCTAACGGTGAATGCATCGAGGTGGGAGACTGCGGTCCGGGGGATTGGGCAGTAGGGTGGCTCAAAGTTTCGACTTTCGCCATCAATTCTTGGATTTGCTTGGCCTGCTCGCGAATTTGGTTGAGCAGATGTTCCCGTTTTCTTGTAAAGTGCGAATTAGTCGCTCAGCGCGAGGAGAAAGGGAGCATACGTACGGTGGGACGCGCCGTGGCTTGCGGCCAGGAATGACACACTCCTGACCAGCGCCTGTACAGCGCCTACAGGTGTCGTTGTCATTTTTGAATTCACAGCGAACCTAGAATAGACGTGAGGTCTCGAGACATCGAAATTGCAGTGTATCATAACTTACTTTCAAGCTCTTGCACCGAGCGCATGCTCCCGCACTGTAGGAAGAAGTCAGAAGCTAATGCTTCAGGGACTACTAAGCTGTATCTACTGACTGCCTGGGCTTAGTGGCCTCTTGTTCTTGGGCATCAGGTTGCTCGCCTTGACTGTCATCATGGTCATCGCTTGGCTTGGACCTCTTCAAGTTTTGGCTCGGATTCGGATAAGGTTCGTACTGTGCGTTGAAATATCGAGCTTGTATCTCGGATTGTCGGAGGGGGAGCGCGAGAGGGGGAGAGAACTGCATAGGGCCAGCGGGAAGAAAAGAATGAGACGTTGATGGATTTGTCGCGGCGAAGCCGACATTGGGAGTGGGAGAGTCGGGAGTGTGACTGGGTTCGAGGCTTGTCCCGAATTGGCTTGCTTGATAACTGCCCGACGAGCTAGGATCCAAGCTTTGTTGGCTATAGACTGCGGAGAGACGAACAGGTTGGGAAACTGAGGAGGTCCCTAAAGCCAAGTTCGCACCGGGGTTGAGAGAGTTGAACGAGGGGACATGCATCCGCGTCTGGCCAGCGAAGTTGGAGGGGGTTACAAAGGTGGATGACGATGGGTGCGAGGTGTATCTGCCCGGCGCCGGGCGCTGAGGATAATGTGTACCGCTGGATGGGGCCTCGATGGGGTAAGAGTGGTCCTCAAGCTGAAGGGGCTGCTTGAGGCTCGCGTAGTGCGACTGGTCCCAGATGCTTTGACTACCCATGTGCTGCGCTTGTGTTGACATGAGGCTAAGTTGTCGCTGGAATCCCAGGACAAACTCGCGGGAAAACCGTGGACCGGGGTTGTCAGTGGAAGGCTTTTAAGGACGAACAAGTAGTACGGTCCGGCTGCTGGAGGTATCCGCCACGGCAATCACCCCGCGTGGCACTAAGCCTCGTAAGCCTCGTGTAGAGACCCTTTGTGGGGCGTTCCGTGGGCAGTGTCGTCGCTGCTCGAACTTCCTCTTCCATGCCTTTGCCAAAGGGCTGTACATATTCGCCTTCGCTTCTGCACTGTGTTGGCAAACTCAGTGTCTCGCCGCAATCGTATCTCCAGCAGGACTCCTCCATTCCTGTGTCCTCTCTCCGCCTTCGTGCCAACTTGTCGAGGGTGTAATCATACGTCAGTACACGCGGCCACCGGTAGGCCTTTCTGTCGACTCTCGAACGTCGCGATTTTCCAACTTTGCACATGCACGCTTGGACATCTGACCTGCGACCAACTTGCATACATATTTAACCAGAAAGCAGCCGGTCATATTTTGGTGGGATTCGCTCCGCCCTTTTTCCGTCATTTCTTTACCTGATGACACGCTCCTACGTCGAGTATATAATGTAGTGGATCATCCTGGTACCTTTTCAAGAGACCGAGTTAGACGCCTTGCCAATTCTCCGGATAGCAAGCACCCGGCTTCGATGTCATTTGAATGACTGATAGTGGTCACCGTTGTTTTCGCGACAGGGATAATTAGGTACCACCTCTGTCGAATCTCGATCGATTTATGAGGCCGGCGGCAGGCGTACCTCCATTTTCAACCCTTGTAGGTTGCGTAGCTCAGCCACCGTACCACTTATGGGTTCCCCTGCCAACTTTTCATATCCGCTGTTCTCCCGCGTTTCGTCTGACGTAGCTCCGTAAGTCCAGGCAGCCCAAGGACCTGGTCGTCGTTCATTCCCCCGAGAACATCGTGTCTCTCTGACCTCGGGCCCGTGCCCGCGGACACAGTTCAAATGGTTCACATGCAACGCAGTCATAAAAGCCATACGCGGGACAGGCAGTTGAAATGGGTTGAAATCGCGGACAAGTCGACCGAAAATCGCATCCGGGATCCACGACGAGCTGATCACCGGTTATCTATTCAAAACCGTACGAAACTCTTCTACTGGATAACAGTCTTCTTGGAAACCTTGGGCTTCCATGCTGACATTCGCATCTCCAGATATGGACGCCCACGGTTTTCCGGCTTCACGTCGTTGCATGCATTCCTTCTCTTCGCAGCCATCACTTTTGTGAACCTGAGAATAGGATGGGTTCCCATGTTACCGTCGGCTTTCATCCTAGAAAGCGGCGTTGCAGCGAGCCGCATGTCAGTCCCTCTTCTACACCTTCGGCATTCTGAATAATAGGCAAGGCGGAGTTCAAGTCGTTACACCGCGGAGACTATCATAAGCTTCGCCTACATGCCTCTCAATTATTGTGACCAAAGCACTGCACACACTGTACCCTACGTCGCGCTTCCAAAAATCTGGTATCGCCGACAGATGCTCGGTCCGATCTCGTCATATTGCGCTTTCGTATGGCAAGACGTATAGAACTCAGGCTATGTAATCGTCAAGGCTGTGCACATTCACAGAGAAGAGTCTCACCAATGACGCCAGCAGTGAGCCTCCGAACCAGACAGCATAGCTGGCAAAGGGAGAAAAAATTAAGCTTCCCGGTCCTGCCACGGGTATCATGATGTTTACCGTTGCCGTTTGTGCGAAATAACTTCGACTTCAACACCGGAAGACTGGAATGCAGGACATCAGAACGCTCTCCGCGAACGATCACATGGCCCCGACCTTTTGAGTACTGCCACTGGAAATCACACTAGCTTCGAGCCGGCGATCAACCAATTGTCTGATATCCCGTTTGAGCCGCTGCCCAAAGTGCTGGAACATGGTGGAACCCCCTGACAATACGATGTTCTGTCCGAGGACTTAGGAAACGAATGCAGAAAGCGTATGGGACTCACCTTATACAACCCGCGGCGAACATCAATGGGCGAAGACTGGATCACATCATCAACGATATCAGGCAGTGGCGTTAAGAAGTCAGATGAGTAGATCTCCGGATTAAAGAAAATTTCAGGAGCAAGGAAACGTTCATATCCGACGTCGATGGTGTATTTCTACATAACAATCGAATAAGCCAAATCAAGCCATGGCTAATTGTGAACCAACCTTTCCGGTGACACTGTATTCCCCGTCATACCTTTCAAAGTATTTGTAAGGCTCGGCATCGTATTTCCTGAATTCCTTGACAATATCTTGGCAGACGTAACTGTAATCTTCCTTGACCTTAGAAGCAATCTTCATCTGCTCCTCTGGAGGTACCCTTTCGGAAGCCATTTCACCGCGCTCTCGTAGGAGATTAAGTACGAATTGGGTGATGTCCCGACCAGCAATGGGAATGTGTTTGATGGCACTGCCGATCACGTAGCCTTCCGCACAAGGAATTACGTGGGTTACCCCGTCACCAGAATCAATGACCGTGCCCGTTAACGTTCTGTCCGTGACTCTGTTGGATGACCATGACGCAGCCAAAGCTAGCACAGCCTGAACGGCGATGTAGAGGCCCTTGATGTTGAATGATTCGAAAAATATTTCCGCTGTTTGTTCTCTGTTCTCCGGGGGGTTGAGGGGCGGTTCCGTCTGATTTATTCAAATCAACATCCGATCTATGTAAAGTGACAAACGACATACCAAAAGGAAGTAGTGGTCCTCGGGCTCTGCACGCAGATATTTGAAGATCGTTTGCTCCCAGTAACGTTCCATGTGATCCCAGTTATCAATCATCCCATGGCGAATAGGGTAGTGTACTCCGTAGCCTGGCGTCCTCGCGTTCGCTAGCGCTTCATCCCCGATGAAGAAATCGAGGTCTTCGATGCCTCGTTTCGACGCCAAGTTACCGGGCTTTGCAGGGATCGGGGGTCCTCCGCGTGTTGGTTGAGCAGCAGGACCGCGAGTGGCGATCGCGGTCGGAAAAACACTGCATTTGAGTCAGTTGGACCACACCCGCAGCAACCCCAACGCGAAACTCACAACGAGGGATCAGAGTTGCCCGCGAAACTGGGAGAACGTGTCAGAGTAGATGCCGAGTTTGATCAGATAAGTTTATACCCTATCTTCGAGTAACCAGTACCATTATCACAGATGATGGGCGCAAGCTGCGACATCGTTGACTTGTGCTAATCCAATCTCTGGAAACGGAAGTGGCTGCGTGTGCTTTTGTTTGGCCAAGTGTGGCAAAGGCTTTGGTTCCTAATATACGCAAACAACGGTGCCAAGGCTGCACTGCCCATATTAGTTACGGAACACTTACTAACATTCTTCCAATGTGAGTGGCAATGTAGCCTTGGAATTTCCGCCTTGACAGTGTTCATTCCAGAGAAAATTGACGCAGGAACGTGTCTGACTTTCGGCTCTTAACCAGTTATCCGTTCCCACTTGCTCCTGTCCCTCTTGAACATGCACCTTCGTAAAAGGGTAGCCATGAAAACATTCCACTAAGGAGCGTGATACATCATCTCTCAACCTGGTCGCTGGACCTTATTTGATAGGCGGTATTACGCATTCCTTGAGGCAGTCGTCGTCGGCAGTGTCTACAACATGAAAGGTGGTCCGAGTTGGGATTCTCAACCGCCACCCTCTTTGGAATTTCTTGCTTGGAGTTTCTCGCAGCGACTTTCTTCATCCCTAGCAGCGCAAGAATGTCTTCCGTCAGCATACTCTTGATAGGTCCCACTGGTGAGTTCGACATGGTCTTGGGGATACTACCGAGGTTGAAAAGGCTCTTCCCGTGTTCACTGTAGGGTACATCGGTGGTTCTGTCCTCTCTGCTCTCTTGCTCCACCCGAGACTGGACGAGTTCGACATCACCGTGCTCACTCGTTCCAAAACTAATCTCGCTTTCATGGACTCCCTGTCACGCCGGTGGTGGGCTCGTACGCGGACTCTACTCCGCTCAAGAACCTTGTGTCTCAGTCAGATGTTTTGATCACATGCTTACGAACCATTTAACTCATCGGCGATTCTCGAATGAGTGGTGTAGGTGGACGCCGACGACTTGAATGCCACAAGGGATTTACTCAACGGGTTTAGGAAGCGTTATCGTGAAACGCCCGTCACCCCTGTTTTAATTGACACTGTCAGTTACCTGCTCACTTGTCTCGTGCCTTGCGCTGATCGTTCCTTGCATAGCCTGGCACAGGTGCGCCAAACATCTGGCGCTATTTCGAAATACAATCAACTCTAGCCGTGCTCATCGACGACGCTCAAGGAAACTACGTGTCTGAGACAATATATTCAGATTTCAACATCCACTAGCTAGAGTCCTTGCTGCGCAGCCAGCCCCGCAGAGCAGTTGATATTGCGCTAACGGACGCCAGTGAAGAAGGTCCAATCCGACCTTTCTCGTCGACCGATTCCTGGTTGAGAATACGTCGAGTCTTGCATCGTATTCCCTGACTTGGTCTACGGCATCGCCCGGACACGCCTTGTCTCTCGGAAATCAGAACCCGCATTCGCAACAGATCCCTACCGTGATAAGGGCTGGCATCGACCGGAATCAAGGAGCCATAGTCTGCAGAGGCATGAACGTATGGTCACACGTACACATCGAAAATCTTACATGTCTGTACATGCAACTCTTCGACGCCGCCATCAGCTGTTACCGTCTCTATTCGGGCCGCATCGGCATGTATTTCGAGGAGAATGGGTAATGTGAGGTTGGGGAAATCTTCCAGGAAGTGGCGAAAGAGCTCAGCGTTCGAGGGTGCGGAGGGAGTCGTCCCATGGTCTTCACGCAGGCGGAGATGAAGAAATACAAGTTCGTAAGTCATCGAATATCTGACAGTCATCTCGAGACTAAATCTGATTTTAGACTGGAATGATGGGTGCCAATGCCCGTACCAGAGGGGAGTGCGCGAGATCAATTGGCTAGATCCCAGTTCATGGCACACGATCCTTGTTGGAGAGCATTCGCGACGAGGTGACAGCGCTGACGCGTGCAAGGGAGGCAGATCTCTAGGCCCGAAGACGACATATCCGGTGATTGCAACTCTCTAGTGAGTGGGTTCGATTCTGTATGACTAGTATTCTCGAACAGAGTTACGCGTCGAAGTGAGTTTTATCGTCTGACCTTGGTAACGAACCGCACTAACCGAGATCATCAAGCAGTTGGTCGCCGTGATACGATTAATTAATATATCCATTTTCGTATGAGGCATTGTTATACACCCGCACCTTATCTGCACCACCTTTTGCCTTGGATCCCCCCATCCATGTTCGAGCGCGACTAGTAGACCGTTACTCCACGCCAACAGGACCACTTTCCGCTCCTTTCAGCACACATTCCTTGCTTTGAGACGATCAGTTCAAACTATATGGCACCACACCTCTTTACCCGTCAAAGTGACGGGGACTCAACTATCAATAACTACCTTGCAGGCGGTCTCATCGGCGGCTTCATCCTTTTGGTTGTATCACTATGCCTGTTATGTCATTTTTGTTTGCGACGGCGCAAACCGATGGAGAAGAGGGTCGAACAACGAGCCGGCGCTTCCCTTCCAACTAGTGGTGCAGTGCGGCCGATGATGATGGAATTGGATCCTTCATCAAAGAGGTGAGGGCTTCGAGTATTTCAGTCCTATTGGGCGCTAACTGTCCACTCAAGCGCGTCAACCCCACATCCCGTTAGTCGAGAGAAGATTACAGCATCGATCATCATGCCTGAAAAGACTATTATTCGCAAAGCGCCGTCTTCTCATACTGTGTCCGGCAAAGTTGCGGTCGTTCCGTCTCAACCTGAACCCCCTCCAAGTCATCCTTCTCAGTCGCCCACCCGCCGCCCACGGTCAGGAGCTTCCACCGTTTCACCTCGGCCGCATTCTATGTCACTCCTTAACCCCGCATGCAACCGACAGAGCAGAGCTTCTTCTTCCCTCTCTGGCTACCTCCCTGCTAGCCCAAGCTCTCCCTCGTCCTCGTTCCGCTCCGCGTCGTCTACGCACGGGGCGAAAGCCGTCCGTCAGACATTTGAGCCAACTCTTCCCGACGAATTGGCAATCTTCCGATGTGGCGAGTACCTCACTGTGCTCGAATCGTTCGACGATGGTTGGTGTCTCGTCGTTCGAGACACCTCCAGCTCTTCCCGTGCATCTCGTCTCTCCGCATGGATGAAGAGGGACGGAAAGGCAGAGGGTGACGAAGTCGACATTGGGCTGGTGCCCGCATGGGTGTTCGTCAAGCCGCTGCAGGGCGTCACCGTTGCACGACCTCCCCGAAGCTCGAGCGTTAACGCGCTGCAGTTTGGTCATCCGCAGAGCTCGAACGACGCGAGGAACGCCATCATTTCTTGGTCCAACTTTGCGTGAGTGGCGAGGCGCGTTGCCAATCGTCAGAGATCGTTAGTCTTGATTTATTTCTTTATTTGTATTGCTTCTTTCGTCGCGGGCTGTGCTGTGCGCAGCCTGTTCGCAATTTACTCGTGGTATCTGGTATCCGTCTGGTAGCGTCTCCCTTTCTCTTTGTTCCCCGAATTACTCGCGCGTGCGCGCACAGATTCTGCCGATGTCGGGATTGGGACTGTACCTTATTTTCCTCGGAAATGAGTACGTTATTGTTATTTCAAGATAGGGTTCCGTGCGTATGCATCATGACATGGTTCTTTGAAAAGTGTCGATCACGCCAGTGCTGTAACGACGGTATTGTGTGTTTCACTTCTTGGCAGATCTCCCGCCCACTACTGTACTCGAAGTGGATCTTGCACTATTCGATCTCGTCACCCAGTTGAAGTCTGTTGGTCATCATCAGCCTGCTGCTGAATCTTGCATCAGTACGACCGTGACTCTGATTCGGCCCCCGCTCGTCAATAACGATCGTGGTTCATCTGCATCAGGCTCCGTCACTTGCATGAGCGATCTCAGATGTGGCGTGTACTGCTACCCCGCCAATACTTCCCCGAAGTCGCTCATATATATCATGTAGTCGAAAATGGGCTCGTCACGGTGTCTACCGATACCGCGGCGGGGGTGAACTTGAGCACGAAAGGGACGAGCCATTTATTGCATATCTGAAGGTCTGACGTCACTATAGCTAATGGTATTCGTTCAAGTTGCGAGCGCTTCAAGTTGCTTATAAGTTATCTCCAGACTCATCAATAAGGTGAGTGACACAGGAGCGAGTGAGGTCGGGAAAAAGATTGATCAGACGAGAGCCTCACTGTACGTGTTTGGACGGATTTTATACATCTCAGAGAACTTCTATTACAGCATTCCCTGTAACAGTTATGCTACCCTTGCGTGGGGCGTTCAACAATTTCCCTTCCGCCTTCCTCCCAATCGTCCTAACACACTCATTACTATCGCTGCCCAATAAACCATTCCCTCCATCACCTTTTCCCCAACTTCTGGTAACTCTCGACCACTGGAACTACGGATTTCCAT
This sequence comes from Pulveroboletus cf. aberrans, assembly GCA_038094155.1. Taxonomy (NCBI): domain Eukaryota; kingdom Fungi; phylum Basidiomycota; class Agaricomycetes; order Boletales; family Boletaceae; genus Pulveroboletus; species Pulveroboletus cf. aberrans. The sequence continues at coordinate 9,619 of JBBPTO010000075.1, read as the reverse complement.
CTTGCAACGCTGTCCAACTTAAAGCCCACTCATTTGGCTGGGTTGTTGAAAGGGGTATTGAGTGTAAATGATGCGTACCTGACTCTTCTGTAGCCACGACCGAAAGGCTGAAGTTTAACGGTATATTTCAGTAGTAAACCAACGGTATATGAGGCGACGTCGGTTCGCTGGAAGGCAGGAAGGACGATTACGGGACCGATCTCTGTGGCAAGGTATGTCCTGTTGGTATGGTAGAGCCCAAGCAAACCCGCCAATGAGCCCTCCCACTCGAGATGATCAGGGTCCAGAAGTGGTGTCGACCACTGCGAACAGAACTCGATCTGTGTCCCGCCGAAAATTCTCGACGAATCAAAGGAAGTCGAGTGGATGCTCGATGGCAAAGTTCGCATTCTCAAACATCGGCTCGTGACCACGGATTCCACTGAAGTAGGCGGCGGCATGAGCTCGTGGGACGAAGGGGTCGAGCCATACTTTGTTGGTGGGCAGTGCTGGGGAATGGGATGTACGAGGTTGAAATTATAGGGATCTGGGCCTTATAACTTGCTCTCTGGAATTTCTGGATCAGGTGTGTAGTTGCTAATGAAGGCCATCATGGAGTGAATGTGTTGTCAATATCTATAGTGTGGGCAAAGATACCCAGTACTACTAATTATCAGTATAACTATAGGTAAGCAAACAAAGGGATCTCACCTCAGCCAGATGCCCAAGAGAGCAATCACAACTGAGGTGAGTTCAAAGGGAACATGGGAGTTAAATAGTAAAATGATATGTGCACATCTAACTCTGGAGAACTCCGGTCTGGAGTTAAGCAAGAGTAAGTGAAGTGTATTTGGAATAGCTTGAGATGAGAAAGGAATGGTCTTAAGAAAAAGAATAAGTCGTACGACTTTCAGAGGTCATATGATGTATAAAAAGGCACGATAAAGCAGGGCACTTATCCTGAAATGGATAAATGAAACTCTGGAGCAAATAGAGCAGAAAATGCATGAAAGGAGGGCAGAGTACTCTCAGAGTTGTACCAGAGTTGTACCAGAGTTATACTTTGACACATGTTCATTCTGAGGGAGTGACCATGATGTTGCTTTGTGGTGTGAACATTGTTGGCAATATAACTGAGGGAGTTTGTGAGGTCAATGATAAGGTTTGGCGATAAAAGGGCTACATGCAATATATGAGCACTATTCAATCCATTTGCCCAGACTCTTCAATGTTGGTTGGGAAGAGATACAAGACCCCAGGGGCAAATAGGGGGCAGATTGCTAGCTTATTGACATGCGGTCTGTTAGCCTACATGTCCTAAATCAATATTGGTGGTTGATGAGTCTTACTGCTGGCTCCAAGGGTCTCTACTAATGGGCTGACTCCCAGGTAATCTGAGTCCTAGTGATCGCAAGTAGTAGCATTGTGTCCAACCTGCTGTGGTCAAGGCACAAGAGGGTCCCGAAAATAGTAGAAATGGAGAACATTGCAGGAAGATGCAAGTCTGACTCAGCTCCGAGAGTCAGTTATGGACAGCTCACCTCCAAATCATAGTAGATAATCAGATCTTTAAAGAACCCCAGTCTGCAACTTGTCAGCTGCCTAGAAGCAACAATGTTTTCCAACCTATCCTTCTCGACAGCTAGCAGCTTTGATTTTGAGGACACAGCCAAGGAGACAGATACTCACAGGAGTCATCTTCCACCTTCAATCCAGCATATAATGCTACAGATTGTGAAGCCAGTGGGTATCCCACTTGCCACTTAACCTACAGTTGTTGCAAACTTCGAAGTCGTTCCTACCGTTCAATGGCTGTGTTATGGACTGGCTTTTCTGGATGGCACATGCATATGCGCTTTCATCCGGTGGTATCTTGTCGTGGACACCAACTTGAAGTCCAATACTCTCCTTGCTTCTGTTGCGGCATATGGTTACTACTGTATCCGCAATATACAGATTGCTTGCCAAGCATGGCATCAAGTTGATCGATGATCCCTCGTTCCTCATGGACTACCAACGTCCCGATTCTGCGTAGCTGTATCTTGATCCCAAAGGACACACAGCTCATCATCTTTCGCATGGTAATTAGGATTTCCAGTGACTCCAATGTCAACTTGAAGGAAGAAGACAGCGAATGCGCAGAAATGCTCTAGGTTTCGACGTAAACATCTGACTAAATTCCGACACATTGGCCTTGGGAGGGTATATCAGCATGGTTACGAAAGACATGTGCAGAGGGCCCATGCGCCAGGCCTGATAACGAACATCGTAGATATGAACCATCCTTGACTAATGTTCGCATGGTGTCTTTCCGTCATCAATCCATTGAAAGGTCATAGGGCTGATGTCTCCTGATACATCTGGGCTGGGGACGGACCCAGTCATCGGCGTCAGGCCCGGTAATACTCTTCTTCCCTTCTGTAAAACTTTCCATCACCGTGGTTCGGGACTTGGAACTAGTCGGAAACCGAGGAAAACCAACAGGCCACGTAGGCAAGTAACAAATTTCCTGTTGGCCATTCAATAATCATGAACCAAAATATCACACAGTCGGAGGTACACGACCGTGCATTGAACGTACCTCGGGTCCACATCTGGGATCGCACTTGATCCACACGTTCCAGTCCAGCCATGCCATTAACTGGTTCAAATCTTCTTTCCAAGTTTCCCGAATGTAAGTGATTTGGACAACATCGGGAAATCCCATCGTGTTTAACACCGGATCGATGCCTGCATAAACACCAGCAGCCCACATCTTCGTTACCACTCGGCAAATTTCTCGTGTGGTCCCCCGCGCAGCCTGAAGAAGCAATTTCTCTGAATATGTCATAGAATCCAATTCAGACACCATGGAATGCGTATGCGTCGAGGCACAGAGCCTGTATATGGGAATTGTCCAATCCAAGTCAGCCTTGTCCGTCGGATCGGTCGGCACCGCCGAAAAAAGGAGGTAAGGTGTCAGCATGACTCTAAGTTGAGCTTGTGTTTTGTAAGCGAGATCGAGGATTTCGTCCGAGTCGGTCGTTGATGAGTTCAGAAGATGGCGCGTGAGCTCTAGCCGTTGGGCATAGCGGTCGACTATCACCCGGAGAAGCGTTTGCCAGTCAATTCCACTGGAAGAACCCACAGGTCGGATCAAAACGGCCTCCAGTCTCGACTTTAAAGCCGATAAATCATCACTGGAAATGTTTTGTACACGATGATCCCACCGTTCCTGTCCTGCTCGAACGTTAACCAGCGAGGGTGCAAGTTGGGTGTCGTAGAAAGAGATCAATCCAGCTAGATCTAACTGGACACGAGTTTCACCAGGGAAATTATTGTGCCAAGAACCAGCGATTAGGCTCTCGAACCCCGTGGCTAACGTTGAATAATTCAGCATCCGTAAAGAAAGAGATCTGGGAGCCAAGGACTTACGCAACAGTGGATAGATACCGACTGGGAGTTTACCTACTATGTTCGAGAAGGTTACCACTCTGACCCCAGAAGTAAAATCACAGAGCATGACTTCACTAGATCATTCAATTGAAAATGTCTGACCCATGGGTAAGATAGTCACTCACAAATCCATTTCCATCCTGAGTCATATTCAACATAGGGTGATATGAGGGCAAGTGAAGGTTTACCTCACAAAACCATCCACACCAAAATTCCTGCCCCATTCACAGAGGTCTTTAATCCGCTGTTCTTCCTCTGTGGGTGTACCTGTGCTTATTTTGCCCCACACGATAAGGTCTTGTGTATCGAGAGAGCCGTATGGAAGTGCCGCAGCACTGTTGCCGTCAAAATAGACAATTTTAAGAGGCCGAGTGGTCGCAATCGCAAGTTGCCAACATCCTTGTTGCTGAAAATCATCAGTCTTGATAAACCTGCAAAAGAAATGGGAATGTTCGGGGTTTGTTGAAACCCATTCGGGTCCGGGTGGTATCTCACGGATACTCGTCCCGTGATAAAGAACCGTCCCTTTAGGAATGGTCCCCGGGACGACGTTATGACCTGGAGTAGAGTTTGGGTCTGGAAGAGAGCTAGAAGGATTCCTGGAATACTTACCGTTTCTCATACGCGTGTTGGGCCAGTGCTGGAGCAATGAGTGCACTGTCTCAAACACGAGATGATCGGTGGCATTGGGATTCGGGTGCTTGTCCAGTCTCCATTCTGTAGTGTCCTTCAAGTTGACATCAGCCAAGCGACGCCCACCTTGCAAATTATTTACCAAAGGCACTTGGTCGTGGAAAGCGAGGATTTGAGCTGTTGCAGCAACAAAATATAGGAAAATTGTTCGTAACATCGCCGAAACCTGCGGAAGAAGGCGAACCTTCAACGATGAAGGTGTGGGCTTGCTATGTATCGGTCCGGGAATGGGTTTGACCTTGCCGAGCCGAGTAGTAAATCGCAACGCTTACCGCCGCGATAATCATAGGTCCGACCGGTAGTTTCGAAGTGAGTCGTGGTAATCAAAAACTATGTGTGCCGCTTCAACCATCTCGGAGGACCGTTTTCAGTTACGAGAAAGTGTGACTCCGACGGGGAGTCACTGGCAGTATCGCCCACGCATAGCGAGAGACCGGTCGGCGTTGGAAATGGCGTGCATCGCGGGACTGCCTGACGGGCCCGTGGGAGTTCTTGAGGTACATTGCGAATCCGGCCCTGGTGTCCGTCAAAGGGCCTGGTGGAAGGCCTCTCTCTTGCGCACCAACTTTACTCTACATCAGCAAAATGGCCCAAATTAACGCTTGAGATAGCCGCACTAGCCGTGTTACGTTCATCACCAAAGCTTACGGAGATAGAAAGACCACGCCGGGTAGATGTGATCCAACAGCAATGATAGCAATAGTGTACATTGATAACATGCAATCAGTCAGGTATACATGTTCAATCAGTTGTTACAGACGATTATCCCCCATGAGCAATAACCCTTGACTGCATAGTATCCAGCATGGGTGATAGCCAACTATCACTTCTAATCTCTGCCACCTTCTCCTTGCACTTGAAGAATGTGTTGTGCATGTTTGTTGCGAAATTTTGTGTAGCATAAACCCCTGTCTCATACTCAAGAAGTGAACCATAGGTAGCAGTACCAGCAAGTGAAAAGATAATATCCATCTGGGATGTGTCAAGGTATCTCTTGAGTTTGCCTCCATGGGATGTGAAGATCGTGTGTAATATGATGTTGATCAAAACCAGATGATCTGGGAGTTTAACACCAGTGTTCTCATGGAGAAAGCAGTTGAAGCCAATGAGTAGCATAGAAGAAAGCATCTGTTTGTGGTTGATGTCCAAATCAGTGGAGTAGGTAATGGGCAGATTTAAACTGAATCCTTGTGGAACAAGGTATTGCACTGTTGACTTGAAAGCAGTCCAAATGGAATGGATAACATTTGATATTTTTGTTTTGTTGGCGCTGTCAACTTGAATGAATTGACCTGCTAGTATATGCACATGTCAAATAACAAACCAAGAAGTAAATAAAGTGCTTACTATTTCAGATTGCATTACATGGAGCAGTGCTTGCTGGATCATATCATCATGCTCAGTGTCATTAGGGAATGGATTCTTGTTGAGAACAAGCTGCTTGAGCTCCTCCTTGGCCTGATTCAGAGTATTTGCATCAAGAGTGATCATGTCCATGCCTTGGGATGGTTGGCATGTCTGTAGTTGTTCAAGCGAGGTGGGAGTGGTAGATGATACCAGCTCTGATTGGGCATGGATTGATAATGTGGATGCCAGAGCATGGTGAAGATGTGGTGTTGGAGGAAGAGATCACAACAGGTGGTCATGAGATATTCTTGATAGGCTCGAAGTCATTTTGATGGGCTAAAATGTGGTGGGAGATAATTATGATGATCAAGAATTTAAATGAGAAATGAAGGCATAATTGAATGACCTGCACTTCTCCATGTGATGTTTCACCTTCATGGAGGGGTACAAGGGCTGCCACTAGATGAACATTGGGATATGGGAGAGTGGGTACCTGTTCATACAGTGCTTCAATTGCTGGATCAGATAGCTGATTCCCTCCCTGAAAGGCAGAGGAACAAGACCTCAGGACTGCTTGTTCAACTGATGGGTCCAGATATTGCCTCTGGAGGTGTGTATTTGCCACTTGATCACTGGGTGAGATCAGAGTGTGGAACTCCTGTGTCAATGCATGAATGGAGTGGAAGGGTGCAGGAAAGGGATAATCATCCTCTAGCCCAAGCTGAGATTGAATAGATTGGAGGCAGACATTTAGACTTGATCCTTGGGGTGGTTTCTTGATGTGCTTGTAAAAGTACAATTAAGACAAGCAAGTACAATGAAAGGAATGACATTACATGGTGCCTGCTTCTGGACCATCCAACTGTTGCAGACAATGCAGGAATTATGGCTGATCAAGGATAGTAGTAGTACCAGAACAACATACTGCTTGAGCATTTCCACATGAAAAGAATATTGAGATCATGAAAAATTCATGGATATATGACTAGTTTTATGTACCCTGAAAGCAACATGTACTCATCAAACATTGAAAAAGTGATTTAGATGTCAATTTTCAGAAGTGGTTCCCAACCCCTCTGCTTCCATTGCTGCCAGAAGCTTCTCTATCAAACAATCCAGCTGATGATTGATATTAGCAAGCTCCAAGATTTCATGATTGTGAGACTGCATAAGCCCTTCATACTCAGCCTTGATTTGGGGGAAAGGCACCTGTGAAAGGTGTAGCTTGAATACCTTGATATCTGTTGAGGTTTCATCAAAATGATGTTGATTCTATTCTTGGACCTTCTTCATAAGGTCCAAAAATCTCTTGAGCTCTTCTATCTTCCATGCTGTAGCAAGGAAATTCTGATGCTGATATTCATGGCTTGCCTCTTTGGCCCAAATGACCTTCTACAACAAGTCTGCAGAATGGGGGCCATGCCATGGGCAAATAGATCTGTAGTCTGGAGTATCAAATTATGCTGGCAGGTTGGATCTGAATGTGAATACACTTGCCTCAACTTGATTGGTATCCATTGCTGTTATGATGGCAGTTGATTGCCCTGCATTACTAACAGTGTAGTGACATGGATAAGGCTGGAGATGACAGATGACTTGCTTTAATTTCTTGCTAGTCTGAGAGGTAGATCTGAGTGGGGATGCTGATGCTGAATGACATGCTGTGAAGCAGTGACACTTGTCCCTGGGAGAGTGGGTGATGCATCAATGAGAACTGTTCTTGAGGGGGAAGATATATGAATGGATGGCACAATGGATGAAAATGAAGTTCTAGTAGACCTTGAAGTAGGGCTTGATAATGGAGTTGTACTCATATTGGACTCGCTCTCCATTGGTAAGTTATGTTGTCATGGTGGCAATGTCATGGGGGTGGGAATGTCAGAGCCTGAAAGACTTTGCAGTTTCATAGGTCACACCCAGTCCAGCCAAGCTAGTATGGTTAATGAGTGACCAATTGAATTTGATCCCCTGCTCCTTGATGATACTATGTAAGTCTGTCCCATTGTTCATCTTCGTCTCAGATAATTTTACCTCACATAGTTCAGGGCAAATGGTGTGTCCAGGCTGTGGTATTGCTTGCCAGTTGGCTGAGCACATTGCAGAGCATCTTAACAATGACACATCTTGCTGGCCCTTGGACTTGTCTACTCGGAGGCTGGTGGTACCATCCACCTTTCTGCAAGGATCAGATTCACAATTGCCCACATGGCCAGTCATTAGCACATACCACCCAAAGTCAGGTTATATATATGGTTGCAGTCCAAACCTTTTTGAGCAAATGAAGGAGAACAAATTCAAATATTGGCACCTTCACAATTCCCACTATCCTTTTCAGGACCAAGCAGAATGGGAGCTTGGTCAATTGATCTGTGAAAGCATGTCAGCCAGTGATGTGGAATGCTTTTTGAAGCTTCAATGGGTAAGTAGGCATGTTCTTGATATAGATTACTGCTTATATTTGTATCCAAGTTTGAGGGTAGACAGCCATCATTCAAAGACAAGAAACATCTTTACAAGTGGATGGAGTCATTACCACAGAGAACCCCATGGCATTGCACTGAAATCACTCTCACTGGATACAAGACAATCTATCCTATCTACCTCATCTGTTGTGATGGGCTAGGGGTAGTCAAGATGCTCTTTAGAAATCCTATATTTGCTCATGTGATGACCTTTGATTCTCATGCTGTCTTTGTGAACAGAGAACATGAGTTTGGGGAGTTTTTTTCTTTCAAATATGCATGGGTTCTGCAGGTGATAACTTTCATATTTCAACCATAAGACTATTCATTCTGTGCACAGGATCTACTTTCTGAAGGCATGACCATCATGCCTATCATGGCTGCATCTGATAAAACCCCAGTCACCAGCCATACTGGTAATCTTGAGATGTACCCTTTGTTTCTCACCATTGGTAACATTCAGGCTGATGTGCAAATGAAAGCTACCTCACATGCCTGAAACCTTGCTGCCTTTATGCCAATTGTAAAATTTGAGGCTCACTCCAAGTATTAGACCCTCCTTCAAGCTAGGGTCTGGCACAAATGTATGGATATTGTTTGCACAAAACTCAAGATTGCTGTTTGCACTGGCATATACGCTTCTGATTCTGTTGGACATGTTCATTACTGTTTTACTCCACTGGTGGCATACACTGCAGACCTTCCTGAGCAACAAATGATCTCTGGTATTGCCCAGAACTCTTTCCCAATCACTCTTGCAAGGAAACAGCAGTTTGGTGATGGCACACTCCATCCGCCCCATGACGCAAGGCATACACTGCAACAATTGATCAACCTGAGCAAAGAAGTCAATCCCTGGGATGTAGCCACATATCAGAAGAAGGCCAAGGAATGCAGCCTCTTAGGTATCCACCTTCTATACTGGTGAAACTGGCTGCTATCCAACCCTGCTATATTCCTCATTCCTGAATTACTGCATTCATGTTTGAAGTTTTTCTTTGACCATCCCCTGAAATGGTGCAAGGAGGTCGTAGGTGCAAGGGAGCTTGACACATGATACAAGTTGATACACAAGCATGTTGGTGTGTGCCACTTTGCTTCCAGCATCACTCATGTCAACCAGATAACTGAGAGAGAGCACTGCAATGTAAAACTCCTAAGAACTCCGAAGTGGAACTCCTAAGCTAATAAAAAAGGTGCAAGTGTAGTTCTTGACCCAGGGGATTGAAAAGAGAGAAAGAAAAAGGGTGAGGGTGAATAGAAATGGCTTACTGATGTCCTGAGAAAGCTGGAAAATAAGAGTCTGACTCCTCCCTGTTCAGTAGGGCTAAGGAATCAACTATGGAGTTGTCAGGAGTTGGCAGGAGTTGCAGGAGTTGACTGGAGTTGTAGGGAAATGAAGGAAATCATACTTGGAGACTTAGAACTGATGGTAGATGGTGGTAATTGGCTTCCTGAACTAAGTTCTATGTACAAACTTTTAAGTCTGGGCATTCCTGAGACTGTGAATCAAAAGGAAACATGAAGGAACAAATGTAGATACTAAATAAAGGAATATCCCAATTAGGAAACACAACTCCAACTCATGGATGACTTGTCTGGAGTGCAGGAACTAAGATCTGGTCCTCCAGAGGTCGGAGTTCTGACTTGAGAAGATGGCCTGTGACTGTTGAGTCTCAGAGAAGCAGTGGAGGACATTGGAG
>JBBPTO010000074.1:49266-60661 GCA_038094155.1 Pulveroboletus cf. aberrans | reverse complement strand
GGGAAATCAGAGGCTATGTAAATAGGTAAGTTGGAGGTCAGAGAGATCATATGCCAGAGCTGTGCTACACAGCATTGGATGGTACAGAGAGGTGAGACTATACTAAATACAGAACAAAAGACATATGTAAGGAAATCAGAGGAATGTCCAGTGGAATGGAGTTGCATATTTAACAGAGGGTGTGCCAGAGGTACAAGTGAAGTTGTGTTTCAGAGGTTGGAGATAGGTCAGATGGACAGGATATGACAGTATCCCCCTCTTAGGCCTGAAACCCTGAAGGCCTTTAGAAACTGCAGAGTTAGGAGGCTTCAGAGTTTGAACTGGGAGTATAAGTCATGACAGAGTTGGAAACAGGGTTGATCTCCAACCACTACCATGTCCACAAATGAAGACATCAAGTCCTGGTCTGACAAGCACCTTGTGGAATGTGAGGATGATGATGATAACCTGTGAGAGATGATGGCCATTGAGCAGAGGAGGCAGATCAAGGCAAGGAAGGAGGAGGAGGCATGCAGGAAGGCAGAGAAGGCATGCAGAAAGGCAGAGGAGGAGGTGCACACGAGAGCAGAGGCAGAGGTGGAGGTGTGGAGGCAAGCAGAGGCAAGCTGCGAGGAGGGAGGTGGAGGAGGTCACCAGGGGACAGGTGAGTCTGCTGTTCAGCAACTCAAAGGGTGACTAATAGAGGTGAAAGGAGCAGGCACAGATGGGGCCAAGCTCTGGGAAAGGAAAGGGGTGGAAGGTGGTCCTTGCAGACTGTCAGAGGTGTGAGGTGTGAGAGCTCAAGTGCATCCTCAGGCCTGGTAAGTTGACTCCATGCATGGACTGCTGCAAGGTGAAGGTGAAGTGCAAGTGACTGGGCAAGGAGAGGGCAGAACTGTGAAAGTGGAAGAGAGTGGAGGGATTAGAGAGGTTGGTGCATGTGCAGAAGAAGGCATGGCCAGAGGCAAAGGGGAGTGGATCAGGATCCAGAGCAGATGAAGCCCTTTTGAAGGTGCTTCAGAAGATTTGGGATGGAACTCATCACCAGAATCAGATGCTCAACCAGCAGGTGAGGCTGCTCAATGCACTCATGCAGCTGAAGGTGGAGGAAGTCTATAGGATGCCAGAGGAGCCAGAGGACAAATGGTGGCCTGAGGAGGTTGTGGGGGAGTTGGCCAGATTGGCTGAGGAAGATGTGGCAGTGTCAAGAGAGGCAGCAGAGCAGGTGTGGGGATCGGAGGACGGAGAAACAGAGGATGGAGAGTGGTCAAAGTAGTCGATCCCATTTCAATCTTGTAAATAGTCACATTGAATGTGTACAGAATATGAACAGTATGAAGGAATGACAAGGGAGAGAAGTCAGAGTTGGCCTGAAAAGGCCAGAGGGAGTTGGAGGGATGGAGGGATTTGAAGACTGAGGGCAGAGTGAGGAGAAGTGAGAGGAATGGTTGAAAAGTATGGGAGTGGTTCCTACCCCCCTCTTAAGGTTGACATTCCAGCGTCAACAGGGAAGAGAAAATGAATGGAGATTACCAGAGTGCAGAGATACTGGAAGTGGCAGAGGGTGATTTCCAAGGCTGAACCCTAAGGGAATAACTCAACCTCAGAAACAATAGAGGCCAAAGGGAAGGAGGGAATGAGGAACAAGGGTAATTGTGCTGATGTCTGGCTAAGGACCCAGCAGAGATCAGAGGAGGCAGAATACCATGGAGCATGAGAAGCAACACTGGGAGAAGGGAATGGAGGAAGAAGTGGAGACTAAGGAGGAAGGTGGGGAGCTGCAGAGCACATCAAGCAGCTTCTGGGCAGAAATGGAAGAGGGATGGAGAATGGGGATCAATGCTTTCTGAGCAGACCAGATCCCAGGAGCTCCAGATAATCAGGTTAGGATTCAGAGTGAGTGGATGTTGGGGCTGCCAGGTGGTGATCAACGAGGTCAGGAGGAAAGGGAGAGGTGGAGAAGCAGGAGAGAGTGGAAGTGCACAGAGCAACTTCAAGCAAAGGAAGGAGAGTACACGAGGGCAACTCTGGGAAATGGAGATGAGAAGAGGTGGGAGGTGACGTTGTCAAATCTGAATGGCTGTGTTTCAAGGTACTCCAGCCAATTGTGTTAGAATCCAGAGCAGACAGATGTTGGTGGTATCAGAAGGCAGGTCAGGGAAGTCAAAAAGGAGTCAGAGCAGAGAGTGGAGATAAGGAGGTACAGAGAGGATGCAGAGTCCAAGGCAATAGCCCTGAAAATGAACAGAAGGAGCAAACTTGACTTCTGATGCACAGCAACTAGGCCAAGGATGAGGAAGGGATGGGGAAAGGGGGTGCAAGCACTGCACTGGGCAGACACTGGCGAAGGGTGGACTGCAGGTCTGAGGATGGAGTAAAGAATGATCTGGGGGCATGCAGTGTGACTGGAATGCTGGAAGTGTACAGAGTGGATTGGAGATAAGGCAGAGATCAGAGAATGGAGAGGGGTGTGAGTGTCACATGAAGTGAAAGCAAGCCAGAGAGATCAGACATGAAGTCTGATCAATCTTGAGGAAACTGGAGAGGGTGGTCTTTCAGATGGCTGGTTAGGCCAGAGTGAGCTCAGAGCTTGAGGTCTGGAGACTGGGGTGACATCAGAGGAGCTGGCATTCGTTCTCCAGTTGTTATGCAATGGTCCCACTATGAAAACCCTACAATCAACAGATTGTTAGCAGGTGAGATGGCAGTGCTTGACCAAGCAGTGTCTGGAATCCAATGAGGGCATGCATGAGACATTGGAGGTGGTTACCCTGAGATGGAGAAGCAGAGTTTAGGAGGTGAACATCAGAGGTGTGGAGGTCAGGAGTTTGGGGGGACATCAGGAGGACATAGGGACAAAATGCCATCAAGGCACTTGAAGGGGTCATAAAAAGTGGTGACCATCAGGAAGTTCAGAGGACAGGACGAAGGATGGAGTTCATGAAGGATTGGTGTATTCCCAGACAAGTGGCAGAGTGGATGGAGGGTAACAGTATCAGTTATAAGTAATGAGTGGATGCGTTGAGATGGAGATATGGAGGGATCAGGGAGTAACACAGCTCTCGAGGTGAAATTTGAATGGTTCACAAGTCAATCTTCAGTGGAACACCTCCAGAGGAACTGGAGTTGTAACAGAGGCACCTCAAGGGACAAAGGTGTTCTGGTTTGGAGCCTAGAAAGACCTTGAGATGGAAATCTTGAATGTGGGCATGAGAGGTTATAGTTAGAGTAGTGACAGTATAGGAGAAAGCCTGAATATACTGTTAAGACCAGATCTCCTCCACTCAAACTTCAGTCGGAGATCAGAGGTCGAAAGGGAAAAATGGCTGGAGATGGCCAGAGGTCTGGAGGATCATGTCCAGAGGGGTGAAGGCTTGGTGCAGGACTTGTGTGTCATGCCCATGCACTGTCATGGCCTTCTTGGTCAGAGACACATCAGAGAGAACCAGAGAAGATAAGAGGAGTGGTCTAAGGTGATATTCAGGCTGAAGCTATCTACATACAGAGTTGGAGTATATATATGGAGGGAAATCAGAGGCTATGTAAATAGGTAAGTTGGAGGTCAGAGAGATCATATGCCAGAGCTGTGCTACACAGCATTGGATGGTACAGAGAGGTGAGACTATACTAAATACAGAACAAAAGACATACATAAGGAAATCAAAGAAATGTCCAGAGGAACAGAGTTGCATATTTGACAGAGGATGCACTGGAGGTATGAGTGGAGTTGTGTTCTGGAGGTTGGAGTTGGGTCAGATGGACGGGATATGACAGGAGCATAGGTAAAGATACATTGGTCAGAAAACTATGACAATGAGGAAAGGAATGGAATGAGACTTGTTATATGACTTAAGGAATCAAGGAAATCAGATCTAATGAACTTCTGCCTGTGTTCTGAGACTCTATATATGCAAAGAAAAAAATTTGGCACTCACCAGACACAGATTCTATGAACACTAGACAGTTGAACACCAGGAACAGCATGGATGGCACTCAGTATTTGAAGGGAATGCTTTGAAAATAACTTCATCAGCCTAGAGAAGAACTAAGGAACTGGGAAAAAGGAGGAATTGCCATGGTCTCCTATATCCATGGAGAACTTGACTTCTAACTGTACTCAGTCAACACTGCCATGCTGTCATAAGGTAAAGTTGTGGCTTAGCATTAGTTGTCCACTCAACTGAAATTGGAGATCAACTGCCTGCTTAGGACAATAGCTTAGCAATGCCTGGACATGTGTTACAACATCAAAACCTTCAGCTTTGGGCTTCCTTTCTATTATCCACTCATCCTCACCACTTTCCTTTCAACCTCTTCTCTTTCTTATTGACATGGCCAACCTACTCAAATTCCTCAAGGTCCTTGACAACATGGTCTTCATCACTGACTTGATCAAGATGGATGTAATCAAACTCATTGAGGCTACACAGGAGAAAATTGTGGCCACAGTGGCCTGCCAGCTGAATGACAGGAGCAATCTGTAGAAGAAGCAAGAGAGATGGTGTGAGAAACCATAGTGCATGGCACATCTTTCTTGTTCCAGTTTACATCTAATATTCAACAGGCAGCATTACAGGTCACTCTATGCAAGGATAGTTGAAGTCATTCCAGTTCTTTTCTTTTCTGAAATTCTTTGGGCTGTTGGCATTATGCAAGAAGTTGTGAAGTGATGGAAGGCCAAGGCACATGCAGACCCCCAAGTTGTGGTCACTGATCCAATCTTGATGAAGATTGATGAGGGTATAGCACAACTGATGAAGGCAACCCTTTTCAGTACACAACATACCACCTCAGGGTCTATCAGAGGGGCTGATGATGATAACCAGAAAATTGGGAAAAAGTGGCAATTTCAATGGAGTAATAATTCAAGCTTGCAGTAAGTCATTGTATGACCTATTTTTCAACAGATTTGACTCATTCTGGCACTTCTGCAAGGATACTGAGGAGGAAGATGAGGTGGCAGAGGATCTGAGTGTGAAGGCCAAGAAGGAGTACTGTTACCTAGATCTCTGCCAACTTTTCAAGAACAAGCAAGTTGCATATATCATAAAGTGAAAGGAAATTGCATGCAAGGTGTGCAGTGAGGCAAAAGGGCACTGCAAATATGCCTGGAAGACAAAGGCTCAGTGAGTGGTCAGGATGGTCTTCATTCTTCATTGTTTGGTGGTTCTTCTTTGAGATCCTCTACTTTCCATTCCTCTTTTCCTGCCATCTTGTCCAGTTTTCATTGTCTAAGCCAGTCAATCTGGACATGGAAATTGAGCTTTGTGATCTTGGATGGTAACAGATAATTTGGAATGCTGCATATTGGAGAGCATATATTACTCAGCCAACAGATATGAGCCTCTGATTGTCTGGTGAAGTACTACCATTGGTCCAATATACCTGGGCTTCATCTTTTGGTTTAGCTTTTTCTTGACTCTTGAGTTTTAGATCAGGACAAGACTCCCAGATTGAAAGTTGAAGTCCTTGATTTTATTCTTCATCACTGCTTCAAAGTGCTTGACCAACTTGAAGTGGGCTTGAAGGATTTGGTCTCAGATACTATTGAGATCTTCTTGGCATTTCTGAAGTTGGCAGACTTCCCATGCAATTAGTTCTGCAGTAATGGAAAAATCAATGTCTTACAGCAAAAGAAGAAAAGTAGCTTCAGATAAATCAAAAGAAAAAAAGGACATTTATGCCATGAACCATAAATTATGGAGAAAGCCTAGTAGATTTTTGAGTAGTTACCCATTCTGTCCAGAAGACTAAGTAAGCTGATCAATGCTAGCATGACTTGTCCTCCCCAGGGAACTTTTGATGATGCATCCAAACATCTCCATACATCCAGAGCATGACCTTACCTCTATTTAAGCACAAGAGTACTTCATTGATCTCAACTTCCACCATGAGTTCCTCAGAGATTAAATAGCCTTTGCACAGATATGCTATCAAGGACCCACAGACACCAAGCAAACTCTAGCACTGAACTTCAAGGTCAGTGACCAGGTTTTTGTCAAGACCAACTCTTTCATTTCACATGCCCCTTCAAAAAGCTCTCAGAAAAGAACTTGGGACTGTACACAATTATTGCCAAGGCCAGTAGTCACTCCTTCACACTTTGTCTTCTGGAGTTGGTGAAGTCCATCCACTCAATGTTCCATGTCTCTCAACTTGAGCCCTCCATTTCCAACACCATCCCCAATAGAGTGCAGCCACCTTCACCTCTGATTGAAGTTGATGGAGAACTGGAGTTCAAGATCACTAAAATCCTCAACTCAAAGATAGAAGACACAACTGCAAGCTGTTGTATCTCATCAAACGGTCTGGCTACAAAGAAACCAGTAAAGAAATCTCCTAGCTACTAGCCATGGAGCTCAGACATGCCTCTGAACTTATTGAAGAATATCACCTCTGTTATTCTGACAAGCCCAGACCTCTCACTCCACTTAACTCTGATTCACATCTGTTTACATTTGTGCCATTTCTAAGTACAGAGGTAGCTGGATATTACCTACTTGACTCCCAATCTCTCTGCCTCATCTTCTTCATCTGCCAACTCCTCCAACTCCTTTCTGATATCCCACTTCTCCTCCTCCTCCTCCAACCTCACCTCATTTCCCCATAAACCTCCTTTGTCTTCAACTTCACCAGCCTCTCCAGGAGTTGATTCTATTTGTCAAGATGCTGGCATAGCACTCTAATTTTCATATGCATGACAACTCCAGTGTCTCTGACACAACTCCACTCCTTTCTCTGATACAAACTCTGTCAATATGTAACTCCATTCCTCTATACCACTGTTGTATGTAACATTACATTTTCCTCTTGTTATCTTTTTAATTTAGCCTTGCTCTCTATTCCCTCTGATACTGTGTAGCATAGCTGTAGCTCATTCCTGACCTAGAGCACAGCTCTAGCATATACCTCTACAATCTCCATCTTACATATCTACATAGCCCCCCATTACTAATCCACAGTCCCTCCAACATATATATACTCTGACTCTGTATGTAGATACCTTAGCCTGAATATCACCTTAGACCACTCCTCTTATCTTTCTTCAGTTCTCTTCAATGCATCTTCAATCAAAAAGGCTGTGACAGTGCAAGGGCACAACACATTAACTCATGTGCTGAGCCTTCACTCCTCTAGACCTAACCCTTCAGATCTCTAGCTATCTCTGACACCTTTTCTTTTTTGACCTCTGATTTCTGACTGGAGTTTGAGTGGAGAAGATCTGATCTTAACAGTATATTCATGCTTCCTTTGTCACTACTCTAACTATAACCTCTCATGCCCACATTGAGAACCCTATCTCAGTCTTTTCTCTAGGCTCCAAAACCAGAACACCTTCATCACTCAAGGTGTTTCTGAGACAATTCTGGTTCCTCTGGAGATATCTGGCTGAAAGATAGATTGTGGCACTTCTGAACTTCCTTGAGAACTGTGTTACTCCCTAACCTCATCCATACTCCATCTCAACACATCCATTCATTTGCTTATGACTGGTATCATCACCCTTAGCTCACTTCACCTCTCATTTGGGAATATGCCAATTTCTTATTAACTCTGCCCTCCATTTCTCCCTCTGAACTCCCTGACAGTCACCACTTTGTTTATAACCCCCCTGAGTGCCTTGATGACATTTCCATCCCTTTGTCCCTCCTGATGTCTTTCATACTCCTGAGCTCTGTACTCTGATGTCCACCTCTTCAACTCCACTTTTTCCATCTCAGGGATACCACCTCTGATGCTTCTCACATGCCCTTGTTGAACTCCAGACACATGCTTGATCAAGCACCATCAACTCACCCACACATGGTCTATTAATTGTAGGGATATTGTAGTGGCACCTTTCACCTGACAAGTGAAGACTGAATGCCAACCCCTCCAACATCACCCTGGTCTCCAGAACTGAGCTCCATGCTCACTCTGGTCTAATCAGCCATCCTCTAGATGACCATCCTCCTCAGTTCCCTCAAGATTTCTCAGACTTTGTGTCTGATCTCTGGCTTGCATTTGCTTCGTGTGACACTTATGTACACCCTCCCCATTCCCTGACCTCCACCTCATCTCCAATTCACTCTGCATGCTTCTGGCATTTTGATCATATCATACTCCTGGATCATTCCTTACTCTGCTATCAGACCTACAGTACACCCTCCACTTGTGTCCACTTTGTGGCACTCACATCCCCTTCTCCTATCCCTTTCATTCTCTAGTTTTTAGTTACTGTGCATCAGAAGTTGATTATATTCTTCTGTTCATTTGCAGGGTTATTGCCTCAGATTCCATATTCCCTCTGCACCTTTTCATCTCTGTTCCAATCTCTTCCAACTTCCCTGATCCACCTTCTAACATTGCTAGCCTACATCTGCTCCAGATCCTAACATGATCAGCTGGAGTACCTTGAAACACAGCCAATTCAGACTTGATGGTGTCACCTCCCATTTCTCATTGTCTGGAGTCACTCCATGCACTCTGTGTGCTTTCACCCTTCTCTGCTCCTCCACCTCTTCATTCCCTTCTGACCTCATTGACCACCAACTGACAGTTTTAACCTCTGCTCACTCTAGATCCTAACCTGATCGACTAGAGATCTATGAAAAATGGTCTGCTCAGAAAGTATCAACCCTACCCTCCACCTTCCCTGTTCCTGCTCAGAGCTGCTTGATGCACTCTGCAGCTCCCTGATCCCCTCTATTTCCCTCTGCCCCACTCCTTTATTCTCTGCCCAGAGTCACCTCCATGTACTTCATGACTCCAGTCCCCTTCTGACACTCATTTTCTGCTCTCTGTTAATTCTAGGATGTCAATCCTAAGAGGGTAGAAACTGCTCCTGTGCTTTCCCACCCACTCTCACCCCTCCTCACTCTGCCCTTCATTCTCTTCATCTGTCCCTCTGACTTACTCCAGCCTCTTCCAGGCCATCTCTGACCTTTTTCCCTTGTCATTCCTTCACACCAAGTCAAGTCATGTACACATTCAACATGACTATTTACAAGTTGAAACTGGATTGACTACTCTGAATCTTCTCCATCCTCTGCTGCCTCTGCTGCCTTCACTGATGCTACTGCATCTTCCTCAGCCAATCTGGCCAACTTCTCCACAACCTTTCCTTCATCTGCCCATTCATCCTCCAGCTTCTCCAGCCCCCCATACACCTTCTCTGCCTTCAGCTGCACAAGCACATCAAGCAGCCTCACCTGCTGATTGAGTATCCAGTTCTGGCAGCTGATCCTGTCCTGGATCTTCTGAGCAGGGCTTTATTCATTCCAAACTCCAATTCACTTTCCTCTGCCTTCTCTGGCCATGCCTTCTTTCATACATGCTTTAACCCCTCTGATGCCTCTGCTCTCTTCCACTTCCATGACTCCACTTTCTCCTTGCCTGGTCTCTCACACCTTGCCTTTGCTTCATGGCAGTCCATGCACAAAGTGGACTTACCAGGCCCAAGAATGCACTGGAACCCCCACTCCTCACACCTCTGGCAGTCTGCAAGAACCACCTCCTACTCCTTTCCTTTCCCAGAGCTCAGTTCCACCTGTGCCTGCTCCCTCTGCCTCTGTTAGTCACCCTCTGAGTCACTAAACAGTGAACTCACCTGTCTCCTGGTGACCTTCTCTGCCTCTCTTCTCACAGCTTGTTCTGCTCACCTCATACCTCTGCCTCCACCTTCACTCTCATGTGCACCTTCTCCTCTGCCCTTTTGCATGCCTCCTCCACCTTTCTCCATGCCTTCTTCTCCTTTCTCACCTTTCTCTGTATCTGCCTTCTCTGCTTAATAGCCTTTATCTTCCATGTCCTGTCATCATCATCCTTACACTCTGCCAGGTGAGCATCAGACCAAATCTTGATGTTGTTTAT
The DNA here is from genome assembly GCA_038094155.1 of Pulveroboletus cf. aberrans. Taxonomy (NCBI): domain Eukaryota; kingdom Fungi; phylum Basidiomycota; class Agaricomycetes; order Boletales; family Boletaceae; genus Pulveroboletus; species Pulveroboletus cf. aberrans. Next base: position 50,830 of record JBBPTO010000074.1, on the reverse strand, counting down.
TTCAGACATAGATGGTAGTGGTTGAAGATTAACCCTGTTTTCAACTCCATTGTGACTTTATACCCCAGTTCAAACTCCAAAGCCTCCTAACTCCACAGTTCCTAAAGGCCTTCATAGATTCAGGCCTAAGAGGGGAATACTATCATATGCATGACAACTCCAGTGTCTTTGACACAACTCCACTTCTCCCTCCAGCACAAACTCTGTCAATATGTAACTCTGTTCCTCTGAACCTCCATTGTGTGTAACATTACATTTTCCTCTTGTTTGCTTTTTAGTTTAGCCTCACTCTCTATTCCCTCTGATGCTGCATAGCACAGCTCTAGCATATATCTCTCCAACCTCCATCTTACATATTTACATAGCCCTCCATTACTAATCCATAGTCCCTTCAATGTATATATACTTCAACTCTATATGTAGATACCTTAGCCTGAATATCACCTTAGACCAATCCTCTTATCTTTCTCCAGTTCTCTCTGATGCATCTCTGACCAAGAAGGTCATGACAGTGCAAGGACACTGTAAAATAGCTAAAGGACTTGAAATGAAGTCCTAAGCAAGAAATAAAGGTGTGAGTATGTATCTCAACCCAACAGGATTGCAAAGAGAGTAAAGGAAAAGGAAGAAAACTATAGGAAAGGCTTACTAGATGTCCACAGGACACTGAAAAACAAGAGTCTGGCTTCTCCCCATTCAGTGGGGCTAGGAAACAAACTAATCTTGCAGGACTTGAGGGGAACTTGAAGGAAAAGGTAGGGAAAAGACTAGAAAACCAGACTTATAGGCTTAGACATGGTGGTGGTTACTTGCACACTGTCTAGGAACTACAGTGGCTCAAAAAAGTGTCCCAATGTTGGTGCATTTTGAAGAGATTGGCGAATTGCCAGTAATAGCGACCAAACAAGGCCAAACACCTGCAGGAGCAAAGGTAGTACCTGCTCTAGGCTTTTTAACCCCACTTGGATCATGTGATTCGGTTGTCATGCCATTGAGCTATGCCCATTTTAAAATGACATGTCATTGGAACACTTATTTGAGTATCATTTCAATTCTATACTTTTAGTATTTACTGTGTCCTCCCTTGGCCTTAATCACTGCCTCTAGCCTTCTAGGCATGCTTTCTATCAACCTTTGACACTCCTCAGCCTCAATCTTGCCCCACTCCACTACAATCCTCTCCCAAAGTTCCCATACTCCTCTAGCTAGTCTTGGATAGCTGTTGAGCTTTTGTTTCAAAATTTGCCAGACATGTTCAATAGGGCTAAGGTCTGGAGATTGTGGTGGCCAATCCAGAAGCTTGATCCCATGGGATTCCAGCCATTCCTGAGCTCTTTTGAAGGAGTGCTTAGGGTCATTATCCTGTTGAAAGATAATGTTTTTCTCAGGAATGCCAGAGTATTCCATGCTAGGGAGCAGATTATCCTCCAGAATGGAGACATACTGCTCAGCATTCATCTTTCCCTCCACCTCTGCCAAGATCCCAGCACCATTCCAGCCCATACATCCCCAAACCTTTAAGGAACCTCCTTCAAACTTCACTGTTCCCTGAACCTCATTATCC